>VZTX01002615.1:0-23277 GCA_013400915.1 Pardalotus punctatus | reverse complement strand
GACTGTGGGGCTGGCTGGTGTCCTGCTGCCTGGTGGCACTGGGACAGCGGGAAGGGGACCCAGGCACACGTGAGCTGCTCCTTCAGCTCCCATCCCTCCCTCCCTGACCGTGCTGAGGCCCCGGGTGTAGGGAAGCCTTGATGAGTTTGACCATTAGCAGAAGAAGCCGCTGAGCTAATTTTAGCCCTGGTAGCTAATTGCTTTCTGCACTGCTGGGTGAGCCCACAACCTGCGAGTCCTCGGCTGTAACCTTGAGCCCTCCTGGCTCTGTGCACAGCGGCACCAGCGTCCTGCCGGGGCAGGGAGCAGGATGGGAATTTGTCTGTGGGATTGCTGGGCCCTGGAGGGGTTTTGCTGGGACCTTGGGGTGTACAAAGCTGGGAGGGGCTGGGGTGCCTGGCGGGGTCCTGCTACCCCCAGCTTGGATCGGTGTCCCTTGGGCCTTGTATAGAATGGGGACTTGTGATGTTGGAGGACTCTGGCTGTCCCCTGAGGTCACCAGGGGTGGCCATGGGGTGTGAACCTGCCAGGTGTCCTTCATCCCCTGATGAAGGGAAGTGCTGGCTTTGGACCCCCTTGGTTGGGAATTGCTGGATGCAGAGGGCATTTCCCCAGGACAAGAGTGAGGCTGGGGACACATGTGCTTGCTGTCCCTGTCTGCGGGGATGGAGCTCTTCCCAGGATGGCCAAAGGAACCTGTCCCTCTGTCCCCATCCTGCAGGGCCACCCCCAGCACATCCCAGGTCACTGACTGGGTGAGGAACCCGGACTGGATCTGCAGCGCGGGCTGGGCAGTGCTGGGGTTTTATGGGGACATTTATGTTCCTTCCGGGAGCCCGTGTCCCCCAGCAGGGAGCAATCGAGCGCAGGGCACCGCGGGTGGCTGTTCCCATGGGTCTCTGCAGGGTGGGATGCTCGGTGCTTCCTCTCCTTCCCTTCATCCTTGCCGGGGGTCAGGCTGAGAGCTCAGAGGGAGGTGACAGGGTCCTGGCAGTCCATGAAGGGCTGGTTGGGGATGGAGTGGGATGCGGACATGCTGCCGGCTCCCAGCTCAGCGTGGGGCCTGGATGGATGGATGGATGGATGGATGGATGGATGGATGGATGGATGGATGGATGGATGGCAGGCTGGAGGGCTGGAGGGGGCTGGGACAGGCGCACACAATAGCTCTGGTTTCGGCACCCCGCCTCCTGCATGCCTGAAAAACAGCTGATGGCTGTGAAGGGGGATGAAATGGGATTAGCTGCTGCTTCCAAAGGGAGCGCGTCCTGCCGAGCCGGACAATGCGCCCGCTGTGCCCCCGCGTCCCACCGCAGCCGTGCCCGGCGGCGCTCGCCGCTGCCTCCTGCCCGGGCTGCCCCGGGGCACTTGGACCTGCCGCCCTCGCCGTGCTCCAGCTCTGGGTGCTGCCCAGGCTCCCGGGGGTGCTGGACACCGGGGGTGGCGTGGGGGTTTCTCGGTGCTGCTTCCAGCACCGAGCATCTCCCAGGGGACCTGGTGGGGTGGCAGGAGCTCGGAGCTGTCCCTCCCCAGCGAGCACTGGGTGCCCAACCTGGGGCTCCGCAGTGACAGGGAGGAGCGAACCTCGTGCCATGAGGGGTCTGGCAGGGTGGGCACCTCTGCCCTGGCCTCCGGTCGGTGCCGGGACACGAAGGGGACCCGCGGGTGTCCCGGGGCGGGAGCCACGCGCGGCCCCAGCTGCGGCGCTGCCGGGGCGTGCGGCGCCGTGCTCGGTGGAGTGAACTGATGTTTATTTTGATAATGAGTTCTCAATGCATTCGCAAACTAATAAAATCAACTCATTAGGGTGGGATGTTTCATTCCGAGCTCTGCCGCCGTTGGGAGAGCCCTCCCCGCCGGCTGAGCACCGGGAAGCGCTCGGCACCCGGCCCCGGCGGGGAGGGAGCTGATGGGAGCCTTCACCGCCTCCTTGTCTCCGTTTTCCTCGTTCGCAGGGTGGGCAGAGGGCGGTGGAAGCAAGACGCGTGCGGGGAGCAGGGCACGGAGCTGCCGGAGCCCTTCCCCCGGGGCGCCGGGGGAGTCTCGCTCGCTTGGCTTCTCCCCATAAGCTTCACGTCAGGCTGGAATCGCTGGCGCGGCGTTGGCTGGAAAAGCCCCTCTGGCTGGGAGAGCCACAAGTGTGTGAACAAATGCGATGACCAGAGTTTGCTGCGCTGCCCTGGAAATTCAGGGCTGGCTGGGGGGGAATGCCAGGCTGCCAGTTCTTCCCCCACCCGCGAACAGGGCTGTCTGGGAAGGAAAAGCTTTGGAAAAAAAGCTTTTCCAAGGAAAACTCATGTTCGCTGTCATGCTACAGCTATTTCTGTTTCAAGTGAGCAATGCAATGACTAATTAATACTTAGGAAAAAGGATGTCTGGGCAACACCCCAGTAAATGGGCGAGTGCCCGGTGCCCGCTGGCTCGGGGCCGTGCCATGGGGAGGTGGACTCTGGCCACCAGCGCCTTCATCCCGCCTGACACGGGCAGGGTGGGAGCTGGCAGAGCGTTTTCCATCCCGCGGGGCTGGCGACTCGATTGCGTCAGTGCCCTGGGAAGGGCTGAGCTGGGTTTTTCTTGTGGTTTCTCTCTTCTGTTTTTCTTTCCCCGCCGTTTTTTCGGTTGGGAAGCGCTGCCTCGCTGGGATTCTCGGGGCGAGTGTGGGAAGCGGCTGTTGTGTGTTTGTCTGTTCGTCTGCTGAGCATCCTGCGGGGCCGGGAGGGGCGGGACGCAGGTGTCCCCGGCGGGAGGGACATCTCAGGTGCTGTTGTGGCTCCCGCAGGGCAGGTCTGTGCTGGCTTTGCTTTCCCACCCCTTCATGGCCGCTGTGACCCCGGGAGTTTCCACAGCGCGGGGCTGTGGTGTCCTTCCAGGAATTCCTCGAGAATGCGGTCAGTCTGTTCCATGGGGCCAAATCCAGCCCTGAGCTGTGCAGCCCTGGGTTTGTGTGTCACCCCCCTCGCCAAGTGCGGGGACCACCCTGGGGATGGGTCCGGGCTGTTGGGACCCTCACCCTGCTGGGCAGCTGGGTGTGGAGTTTGTTCCTGCCAAATCCATGTGCGGCAGCTCCGGTCCTGGCTGCAAAGCCTTTGGGAACGGGGCTGGGAAGGGCTGAAGTGCAGGGAGGGGATGCCCTTTGACCCCGCTCCTGCCCGGGGAGTGTCCGGCTGGTGGCTGGCCGGGGGTCTGGAGATGGTGCCCGTCGATCCTTCCCTCCCTCGGGGTTTTGGAGCCTCTCCGGGGAAAATCAGCCGCAGGATCCGGCCCCTCTAATAGCGTTGAGTCACTCTCCGGGTGTCCGTGACTCACAGCAGTGACCCAGATACGGCGGAGCTGCGTAATCGCGGGCTTTGGAGGATTTCTGCCGTCGGAAGGAGTTTGCTGGGGAAGGAGTTTTGTCCAGAGCCTGGAGCGTGTTAAACATCCCCAGCTGTGCCCTGCGTGGGGACAGGCTCAGCAGGACGATGTCTGTCTGTGTCACTCGCTACAGGGCAGCCCTGGGGATGTGCCCTGGGCTGGGGGGCTCCTGTCCCCCCCAGGATCATCCCTTTGCTGCAGGTCCCTTCCAGCTCCTGGCATCTCCATCCGTTTGGGTTTGGAGCTCCGTGCCCTGGGGCCGGGATTGGGATCAGACTCCGGGGTCCGTGTGCTCGGAGCCGCCTGTGGGGGTCCGTGGGGGCTGCCCGGTGCCTCGGAGCACAAAGCTCTGCTTGTCGGCCCCCCGGGCTCGGGCTGGAGCACACAACGGGGCCGTGTGTGTGTGACGGTTTGGGGTTTCCCGGGAGGGAAATGTTGGTTTTTCCAGCGGCAGGGATGGGCAGGCACACAGCCCCGCTCTGTTCCCAGCCATGGGGCTGAATAAATCCCTGTTTCCCAGCCAGGGCTGATGTTTCTCCATTGGCTCTGGGGGCATTTCAAGCCATACCTTACCCCCGTTGTCACCGGGGTGCACCTGGCTGGGTCCCCAGTGCCGGAGGGGCTGGGTACTGAGGGCTGCCCAGGGCTGTGGTCCGTGGGAATCCCGAGGGGATAACGCTGGCACGGCCCTGGCTGTGCTGCAGTGGGCAGAGGAGGGTCTGTCACCAGGCTTGGGACCCTCTGATGGCCGGGGACGTGGGCTGGGAGCTGCTGAGGTGTTTGGGGCAGGGATTGCCAGGATGAGACTGCAAAGGGAGGCGGCATCATCTCCAGCACTGCTGCTGGGAGAAGGGGGAGAAGGGGGGTCCTGAGCCTTTCTCCAACACCCCTCGTCCTGGAGGAGCCAGGCTCCCCCCTCCATGCCCCCATCCCTGGGGGGGTTTACCCGGCCATGGTGAGGCTGCCCATGGCCCGCTGAGCCCACCAAGAGCCCCGGCTGTGGAAGAGGAGCTTGTTATGGAGCCATCCTGCTTTTAATTAACAAATTTAAATCCTAGTTAACAATCCAGCCCCAGGGCTGTTGGAGGCTGGGAGAAGCTAGAGCGTTTGTTATGGAAACAGCAGTTAATTAACAAATAAATAAATAAGTATGGGCCTGGAGACAGATGTGGGAGGAGGAAGGGGAGATGGCAGCATGGTCGGGGTGTCCCACCGGCCTGGCCTGGTGGGATGCAGTGAGGGAGGAGGACATCCATCCATCCATCCATCCATCCATCCATCCATCCATCCATCCATCCATCCATCCATCCATCCATCCATTTATCCATTTGCCCTGGCCCTGGGGGGCATTGCCAACTCCACACTGAGTGTTGGGGGGGTCTTGTGCTGGTGGTGCCGGTGCAGATCTGGCCACATTCTGTGCCGAGGCCACCATGGCTGGGTTTGGGGCTCCCGAGCTCTGCCTGGGCTTTTCCTGAGTGCCGCCGGCTCTGGGAATCACCCCCCGCAGCCTCTTCTCGCAGCCCCAGGCCGGGAAGCGCCGCGGCAGATCTCCAGCAGAGATGGATGAGGTGTGACACTGGCAAAACTGCTGTGCCGCCCGCAGGTGACACCAGTGCCGTGCTGGGGACCGCGGGAGGAGGGGGGCAGTGCTTGGGGGGCATCGTTCAGGGGCTGCTCCTGCATCCCTGCACGGGGACTGCTGTGGTCCCCATCAGTGTCCCCTCTGTGCTGGGGTGGGGCTGTGTGGGGGATTTGGGGAGCGCTGGGTGCTGCCAGGGAGCGGGTGCTGAGGCCGTGGCCCCCCTGGCCGTGCCCTGCAGTGGTCAGCTTGGATTAGCCACAGGGATGTCACCGAGAGCCCCGAGCGGTGCCTGCTGCCAGCCGGGATTATCACCACGGGTGCTGGTGGGTGCTGACGGGGCCCTGCGGGGGTTTGGGGTCACTGTGCTGCTCCCCGAGGCGCTGTGGGGTCACCTGGAGGTCCCACTGCCACGGGCAGGGCTGGCTGTGGGATGTGCCCCGGTGTCCGTGTGCAGGCGTGGGTGGCTCAGGGGATTGCTGTGGGGACGTGACCCCTCTGCCAGCCCACGCCAGAGCCCTGCGGGGTTTTTGTGGGGTGAGGAGGAGGCACAGCCCACGTCCCTCCTGCAGCTTCACCTTTCCGAAGGCTTAAGGGAAGGAAATCAGTTTAAGCTCCAGCTCTGCAAATCCTGCGGTGTCACACGGGCTGGAGCCGTGCTCCGCTGAGCGGCTCCTCCAGGTCTGCGTCTCCCTCAGCCTCCCCGTTAATCCAGTTACCACACCTCTGCAATCGGCTTACGGCATGTAGGGAACCCCAAATCCCCTCCGAGGGCGGCGCAGGGAGTGGGGCAGCGGTGCCAGAGCTCTGGGCTTTGCTGGGTTTTTTCTGGGGTGGTAACGCCAGCTCCAGCTCCCGCCTTGGCCAGCCCTCCTGGGGTAATGGACTCATGTCTTGTTGGGAGGTGTCCCTGTGTCCCCAGAGCCACCCTCTACCCAAAAAGCCTTTTTCCCGAGTGAGAGAATTGCTGAAAAACCGCATGAGGAAGCAGAGGGTTGGATGGAGATGAGGTGGCCATCTCCAGCCGTGTCCCTCTGGTGGGACACTGTCCCTTGGGGTGTGCCCAAGGCCAGCAGCCCCCTCCTGGTGCCCATGCCCCTTTCCCATGGCAGAGCAGCAGCTCCCAGTGCTGTGAGCAGCCCGACAGCCCAGCGAGGCATCGGAGCAAGGGCGGATGTGTTCGGCAGCAGGGTCGGTCAGGGCACGTGCTGGCGGCAGACGGCTGGAGGGTGCCAGCCCTTGGAGCCTCCCAGCTCTTCCCTTCACGGGCAGGACGGGCACAGCACCTGGCACAGCTCCGGGCTTTGCTGCTGGAGGGCTGTGGCTGCTGTGAGATGCTCCTGCATCCCTGCGTGCCGGCGGCGCTTCCCTGCTCCACAAGGGTGGTTTTATTCCTGTGATCCTGGTGTGATTGGAGCCGAGGGAGGGAGGCTGTCCAGGCTGCTCTGCTTCAGCTGAAACCCCCTCAGCTCCTCTTTGGTGGGGCTCCCACTGCAGCCCCAGTCATCTTCTCTCTGCTCCAGGCTCGGCTGGGCTGTGGTGCTGTGGGGGGACCCCAGCCCGAGTCCCCCATGCCCAGCTCAGTCCACCAGGGAGGCAGGGCCGCTCTGCCAAGGAGGAAAATCACATCCAGCTCTGTTTTTTCCACATGGCGAAGGAGAGGGCTGGAATTAGCAGCCCCAGAAGCTGCAGGGCACCGTGTCCAGGTTCCTCTCTATCCCAGCTCATGTTTGCTGTCTGGGAATTGTGTGGGACTGGAGAACTGGAAGCTCGGAGGGAAGGGCTGGGGCATGGGTTGGGACAAGGAAAACGTGGTGGGACAGGGATGGGGGCCCAGGCTGGGGGACTGGAGGGATGATGTTCTCCAAGGTTCCGTGGAGCACTGGGAGCTCACAGATCCAGGGACTGACCCCCAAAATCTGCGCCGTGGCCCTGCTGCCTTCCCAAACCCCCATCTCCGGCAGGAGGATTTCCCAGCATGGCTCTCACTGCTCGGAGCACCGAACCCCTCCTAAATAATTCAGGAAGGCGAGTGCCGTCCGCAGGGGCTGCGGATAAACGCGGTAAATGGCTGAGAAATGGAGTGTGTCCTTCGGGAGCCACCCCTGTGCCGGGTGGCCGGGCCCCTCTCCTCCTCCTGGCCCAGGTGCTGACTCTGGACCCGCACAGGTACAGGAGCCGGGGAGGAGGGGATGGAGCAGAGCTACCGGGGCCACTGGAGCATTGGGAATTGCATTTCACGGCTGGGCAGGCTGGGATACCAACCCGGCCCCGTGCGCCGGGCGCTTGGAGAGGAGATAAGATTTGATTAAGAAGGCTGCTATTAATTTATGGCAAGTACACTCACGGCGGTGGAGAGGTTGCTTTTAATTAATAGCCAGAAGGAGAGTTTTAGAGCTCTTGGTCTCAGTGGGGGGAGAAGGGAGGGAGGGAAAAGCAGGGAAGGAAGGGAACAAAGTAAGTTGGGAGGATTAATGGTCACATCTGCAATTATAAGTCTTTTTCTTAGTAAAAAGGGCAAAAAAACCCACATCAAAAGACGCCATGGGTGGGGGTGTGTGGGGCAGCCGGGCTGATCCCTGGGGATGAGGTGGGTGGGACTGTGCCAGGTGCCTCTGGCTCTGCTCCGTGTGCCCGTGGGGAGCGGGGCTGCCCCGTGGCACCAGCCCAGCCTGGCGGGGGACAAGGGACAGCTGGGGGTCCCTGTGGCTGCTCCAGGGCCAGCTCTGCTGGGATCAGCACTGAGGACTGATGATGGGATGGATTTCATGGAAGAAATTTTTTATTGTGAGGGTGGTGAGGCCCTGGCACAGGTTGCCCAGAGAAGCTGTGGCTGCCCCGTCCCTGGAAGGGTCCAAGGCCAGGTTGGACGGGGCTTGGAGCCATCTGGGATGATGTCCATGGCATGGGCTGGGGCTGGGTGGGTTCTAAGGGCTTTCCCAACCCAAACCAGTCCTGTGACTCTGTGATTTTGGCTTTGGTGGGCAATAGGATGAGGGGAATGGAGCCGTCCTGGCCCCCACCAGCCCTGTGGGATCCCCTCGGGGTGCAGGGAGTGGCTCAGGTTGCTCTGTACCTGCCCAGGTGTTGTCAGGAGGGCAAGCAGGGCTCAGCCAAGGTTCCCAAACCACATTGCCCCATTCTTGGCTTCATCCTTGGCACCGCCAGCCGGCGCCCGGTCCCCTCGGTCCCCGCCCGGCAGCACCGTCGCGCTCCGCGGCTCCCCAGGTGCCGGCGGCGCTCGGCATTTCAATTCCGTGTTTGCTTTTTATGACGGGGATGGAGCCGTGTCTCAGGAATACTAATGGCTCCGGCAGCGGCGGAGAGAGCCCCTAATCCCCCCGCACCTGCCACCCGCCCGCCGGGGTCCCTGGGAGGGCCCCGCCTGGGGACACCGGGAGCACCGGGGCCGTGGCGGTGGCTCCGTGCCCTTGGGCACACGTGTGCCATGGAATTGACCCGGTGGCTTTAGCAGCATCCACTGAAAAAATGCTTCCCAACCACACCTGGCATCCGACAAGCCGGGAATGGGACTTAGCCAAGGGGTGGTTCCTTGGGCAGGGATTCACTTGTCCCCAGGGCCACCACGTCCCCAGTGCCCCTTAGCCAGGATGGATCCCACCTGTCCTTGCACCCAGCTGAGGCTGTGACCCCACTGGGACGTTGTGGTCCCCCGTGGGTGCTGTTTTTGGGGACGTGGGTGACGTTCCCCCCTCCCCAGCCCCCCAGATGCGGCGCGGCTGCGGCGGCGCCGGGGAACCGCGCCGTGAATATGTTCCACAAATGAATAATAAAAACAAAGGAAAATTACCCTCTTATTGAAACTCGTTTTATGAATAAAACAATTATTCTGGTAATTGAAAAAATGTGTCGTTAAATTAAATGCAGTGGTTCCTATTAAAATTTTAGTGGATTTCTTCTTCTCCTCTGTTTCTTTTTCCCCCTGTTTCCTTGCCTCCCTCCCTCCTGCCTCCGCTGGCGGCTAAAGGCTGGTAATTATAGCGGAGGGTTTCGCTTTCTCTTTATTGTTTTTTAATCTCTTCGTGCTGCGGAGCCAGCGAGAGTCTGATGCCGAGGAGATTTAGCTCCATCTCCCTGTGCTGGGGGGGCCGGGGGGGCCGGAGCGGGAGCTGCTCGGTGGCAGTGCCGGGCGGCCGTGCCAGCGCTCCCGGGGGGTTGGAATCTTCCTTACTGGGCTGGCATCCTTCTTTCCAGGCTGCCATCCTCCTCTTTGGGTGGTGATGCCCCAGGGAGGATGGGGGAGCCCTGGAAAGCTTTCGGGGAGCAGGACATGGCTCTGTCCCCTCCCTGTGGGGTGTGGGCAGTGGAGTGGGCACTTCCCAGGGCTGCACTGGCCACATCCCGGTGGGGCCAAGGAAGGGCTGTTGGGAAAGAGGATGGAGCTGTTTTCCCTGAGGCTGGTGCTGGGCCCTGGTGTTGGTCAGGCTCTCTTGGTCCCTGAAGCCCACAGGTGAAGGTGGGTGGGGTCAGGATGTCCCTCTGGTGCCAGTGGGTGCTGGCACAGCTGGAATTCCTGGGACATCCTGCTGATTCATGGGAATTAGCAAGAATGGGCGCTGGGCTGATCACCTTCCAGTGGGTGACCTGGGGAGGGGAGTGGCTGGATGTCCCTAAGGGGCAGAGGGAGGTGACCTTGTGCTGGGGAGGGGTCAGTGGTGTCCCCAGGGTTGTGATGCCACGCAGGAGGGGACCGGGTGTCCCACGAGCCTCAGGGATGGCCGGGGGGACCTGGGGAATTGGATCTCCCGTCCCCATCCCCATCTCGCCCCGAGGGGGAAGGGGAAAGGAGGGGGCTGCCCCTCCATCCCCACCCTCCCCCTGCCAGCAGCTGCCAGGCAGAGCCGTGCCCTGGGCAGGCATTCCGGGATTCCTCCGGGCTTAAAACTCCCCGTCCCTTCCCATCAAGAGGGATTTGAAGCCCGGGAGAGGGGAGCTTAGTTCCCAGCTCGCCCATTAGGCCCGGGAATTAGGATCCATTACGGCTCTTTCGGGAGCCCTGCCCTACATCCGCGCCCGCTCCGGCTCTAATGCCCCGCCGGCCCTGATGTAACTAAAGTGCAGGGGCCAAGATTGTGATCCCATTAGGCGGGATTAGTGCCGTGCCAGGGCCTGGCATTAGAGGGGGAGAGCTGGGACTGTCCCTGTCCCTGTCCCTGTCCCTGTCCCTGTCCCTCTTGTTCCAGCCCTTGGAATCCCATCCGCCACGGCCGGCAGCTCAGCTCAGCCCCGGGGTCAGGGGTGTGGGCAGGACGGGGACAGAGGGGTTTGGTGGCGCTTTTCTGTGTGGAGGGGACACTGCTGGCACGGGCTGGCGTGGCAGGGGATGGCACGGGAGCTCCGCACCGTCCCGTGCCGCCGGCAGATGTGCAGATGTTGCCGGAGACGCCCCTCGCTGCCGCCCGTGTTTGGAAAGTGATGAATTTCTGCACCAACTAATTAGCCTTTAATTAGCAAGTGCAGTGTAAACAGTCACAACAGATGGGGGAGAGGCGGAATGAGCAGTAATGACCCTTCGTTTTGGGGGGGACGTGGCTGTCACCCGCCGGGAACCCCCCCGAGCCCGGAGCTGGGGGAGCAGCAGCTCCCGTCCGTGCCGGCTCCATGGTGAGGTGGTGGGAGCTCCGTGACCCTGGGTTTGGTGGTGCCAAGGCTTGTTGTGGGTGGTGGGAGAGCGGAGCTGTCCCCAGGGAGCCGGGCTGGGATGGCTGGTGCTGCTGGAGAGGGAAACTGAGGCACGGGGGCTGCAGAAGGGGGCAAAGGGGCAGCACTGCTCAGCGTTGGGGCCCCCCACCTGTCTCCCCTCCAGTAGCTGCTGTGGGCATCCCCTGGGAAGCTGCTGGGCAGGGGAACACCAGGAACACCTGGTCTTGTCCCTGGAGGCCTCTCTGGAGACCTCGGAATTAATGAGCCGTGTTCCCCTCCCTGGATCCCTCCTCTCCTCCAGCTGCCCCTGGCACTGGGTTGGGCTCCTTGGAGGCGCACAAGGCTCCCAGGAGGAGGAGGAGAATTCCACACGAGGCTGCCCAGAGCTCGGTGCCACCTTCATCCCTTTCAGGGACCCCCAGGACCTCCATCCCTGCTGTCCCCTGCCGTGGTTGGGGTGGGTTTGACTCTCCTGGGCGCCGTGACCTTCTCGGGCGGATCACCAGGAAACGATCCGTGTGGAATTAGGAGCCGCCTCTCCTCCTCTGCGCCGTTTTTCACCCCTTAATGCAGAACAGATGGCTCGGGCGCTTCAAAGCGTGATGAGCCTTAGCTGCTTAAAATCAAATTAGGATGGATGCAAGCGGCGGGCGGGCCCAGGGGAAGGTGCGCCAGCAGCACCCTGCTTCCCAAACGCTTCCCGAACACCTCCCAGGTGCCTCCAGGACACCTCCCAGGTGCCTTCCAGTCCCCCCCAGACACGGGTGCTGGTTGGGTGTGAGGGCTGCAGTGGGCACAGCAGGTCTCAGTCCCGCTGTGCCATCAGAACGCTCTGCTGGACCCCGGCAGCACAGCCCGTGGGACCGGCATTCCCTGGGGATCAGCCTGGCGTGCCACGCTCGGATCCTCCCTGCAGCTGCATCGCACCCACTGGGCCCTGGTCTGGGCCATGGCTCATTTACTGGTTCTGTGCAGGAGGTGTTTGGATCCAGAGCGGCCATCTGGCTGTGCCACGTCCCCATCTGGGCGCTGCTGTAATCTCAAGGTCTCCAGGGCAGCGTGGGCGAAGCCCTGGCCCTGCAGGTCAAGCTCCTGCCACGCCGTGGTGGGGACACGTGCGGCCACCCCCGTGCACAGGTGACACAGATCCTGCACTGGGATGTTCCCGTGAGCCCTGGGGCACCTGTGTCCCCACTTCTGGGGCATCCTGAGAGCTGTGGGGCTGCCACCAGCTCTCCAGGCCGGGGAACAGCATGGCCATGGGTCAGTGGTGGTCACAGCAGTGGTGTCAAACCCCACAGCCAGCCCTGAGCTGCCAATGGGCACCGCTCTGCCCCTGCGCCCCCCGGGTCATGCTGGGCTGCCATGCCCTGGTGCCCCAATGTCCGGATCCATCCTGGACCTCAGGCAGGGACACCAGGATGAGTGAGGGCTGCCCCTTCCAGCCGGTGCTGCTGAAGGTCAGAGAGGAAGATTAAATTAATGAGCCACAAGCTGCTCCTTCCCCTCCTAATGACTCGCCTGGCATCCAGCAGCGCCGTGCCCTCCCCTTTGCCAGCCAGGACGGTGTAAGTGCACTGGGGATGGCCAGGTGGGTGTGCAGGAGCCAGGAGAGAGGAGAGGGTCCCCTGTGCAGGTCTTGGGGGGTCTCCGGGTTCCTCTGAGCTCCCACAAACTCCATCACACCCCCAGAGTGGTGGGCACTGCCTCAGTGCCTCTCACGGTGCGGGGATCCGCGGCAGGAATTCAGCTCAAGCAGACAAGAAAGCAAAGCCCTACCCCAAAGAAAAAACCCAGAGCTGTGATTGAACGTGCACTTGAAAGCTGCTGGGGAATATGAATGTGCCTTTGAAGTAAAAGGGCTTCCATTTGTTAAGCAGAAAATGGAGCTGTGTGGTTCGATTTATAGTTTTACTTAGCAAATAAAACAGGAGAGGAGTAAGTGGTTCTGCCTCGCTCCGCTCGCAGCCCCTCCGCCCCTTCACCCCCCGAGTTAAAAGCTCCGAGATGCTACAAAGGGAGCCGGGAATAAAGCAAAGAAGCAGCTTAGATAAACCTGCAGCGGGCTGAGCCCTTGTGGATGGGCTGCTGGAATGGCTCAGGGAGGGACAGGGGACAGGGAAGGGGGCTGGGTGGCCTGGCTGGGGCAGGGGACAGGGAGGTGGCCGCTGGGTGATGGTGATGCCAATGGAATCATGGAGTGGTTTGGGCTGGAAGGGACCTTAAAGATCGTTTTGTTCCATCCCCTGACACAGGCAGGGCCAGCGGTGCTGAGAGGTCCGTGGGGCTGGTGGGATGTGGGTCCCTGACCCCTCTCCCTCCTCTCTCCACAGATGATGTCTCCCCGTACTTCAAGACGGAGCCGGTGCGGAGCCAGGTGCACCTGGAGGGGAACCGGCTGGTGCTGACCTGCATGGCTGAGGGCAGCTGGCCCCTCGAGTTCAAGTGGCTGCACAACAGCCGGGAGCTCACCAAGTTCTCCCTGGAATACCGGTGAGTCCAGGGAGGGTGGGCAGGCATCACAACGGGCTCTCCAGGGGGGTTTGGAGTCCCCGTCCCTGGAGGTGTTCAAGGAACACCTGGACGTGGCACTCAGTGCTCTGGGCTGGGGGTTGGTCACGGGTTGGACTCCATGACCTTGGAAGTCTTTTCCAGCCTCAGCGATTCAGGGATTCTGAGTCTTCCCGAGCATCCGGAGCAAATCCTGCCCGGCACGCCGGTCCCTGGCAGGTGCCAGTGCCAGGGCTGCCATCCTGGGAGCAGCACAGAGGCTGCACTTGGCAGCCCGGGAGCTGCCGGCTCTGTTTGCAGAGCAAACGGGGAATTTAAGCAGGTCAACACCGGGGAGGAGGTGTTTGCACAAGCGGATTAACACCTTAACACCGGGCTGCGGATCACAGCCCGCCCGTGGCTCCCTGGGAGCAGCCGGACCGGGAAGGGGCCAGGCAGGGTGGTGTGAGAGAGTGCCCAGATCCTGGCGTCCAGCCCCGTGTGCCAGCTGATCCTGGCACAGAGCGACTCCGGCCCCTTGGAACTCGCCTTGAAATCCAGGCGGGCACCTCTCACCGTCTCCTCCGAGCGTGTGTGTCATCCTCTCTGTTTTAATCAATAATTCAGGTCGAGACAAGCCGTTCCCCCTTTCCAGGCATCGAATCCAAAGGCTTCGTGTTGCTGTAGCAACGCGGGGCTGCTCCGGGATGCCGGGAACGCAGAGAGAGTGGCTGGGTGACGTCGTGTGCCTGCTGGGATCCTGGAGCCCGGGCCGTCCTTGGGGACCCTGGGGACTGTCCCCTCCCGAGCTGTGGTGGCTGTAGCTCTGCCATGCCCTCAGACAGAGCTGGGTGCCCTGTGGGACACTCGTATCTCCCATCCCTCATCCCGATGTGGGAGTTCAGAGACCTGTTGAGCCCCACAATTCCCACAGCTCACTCCTATCAGGAATGCAGCTCTTTCCCAGGCAGGAGAAAGTCATCAGAACCCTGATCCCAGGCCCTGCTCTGTCCTGGGAGTGGCTGGGGTGTCTGGGGGCCACCTCCAAACCCAGAATGGGGATTGTGACTTATTTTCCTAAGTTTCTCCTGGGTTTGATCCGTGCCTCAGTTTACCCTTCTGTAGGTAAGGGGCCAGCATTGGTTTCTGTGCTCTGGGATGACCGGCAGCTCCACATCCCTGCATCCCTGCATCCCTGCATCCCTGCTCCAAGGTGACTCCCCTCCCCCAGAGCCCCCAGCTCCAGCTCCAGCATCCAGCCAGAAAGGATTAAGGAAGGAAGCGAGAAACCAACCAAACAAACAAACACGTGGGGAAAACCCAAACAAACTCAGTGCAGCCAGTGGAGCGAAGAATCCTCCATGCAAATCCCTGCCGGGCTCCCGCGGAACCTGCCGGGATCCCTCGGCTCTGCCCGGGGCTCCGTGGGGATTTAGAGTACGGAGATGAGGGTTTGGCTGTCTTGCCTGACGGTGGAGGCTGCTGGTGAGAAGGCAAAGGACCAAAATTAGTTATGATGGGCAGAAATTGAATTTTAATAGAGCTGTCGGTGGCGCGGAGCCAGCCCGCTCAGGCAGTGGGAAGGTTGTAATTAAAAGTTAACGAGTTTAGAAACAGAGTAATCCTTGGAGAGGGGAGGGCTGGTGCTGATGGCCGGGGAGGCTCTGGGATGCTCGGGCCGTGCGGGGTCGGGGGTGGCTCTGGGTGCGGCGGTGCCGTGGGTGAGGGGCTCGGGGTGCACCAGTCCCTCCCATCTCAGTGCTGTGGGTGTCCCCGGCGTGTCCCCACTCCAGGGACAGGAGGGGCGGTCCCCAGGGTGAGGGAGGATTTGGAGAGCACAGTGTGCTGCGGGGGCTGTGCCCGGGGACGGGCCGGGCTTGGTGGCATCACCTCGTGGTTCGCAGCCAGCCCTCTGTGTCTCCAAGCATTTCCCCCCGTATGACCGCTCCCCGCATCCCCTCATCCCCTCCTGAGCAGGGCATCCCTCGGCACCGCCGCGGCCCTTGTGCATTCCCCCGTTTTGGGGGGCGGTGGGCAGGGGCTCGCTGTCCCCCCGCGCCCCTCGGGCCCCCCACTCCATCCTGGCCGGTGGTCGGAGGAGCTCACGCCGTGTTTCCAGGGAAGGAGCCGCTCTCCCGGTTTGGCAGCGTTGCCATGGCGACCGCCCGTTTCTTCCCGCAGCGGTTCCGCCGCCACCGGAGCGGCTCTTGGCGTTCGCCGAGGGCCAGGTGGGCGACGGGCTCGGCAGGGCCCCGGCCCCGAGCTCGGCAGGCTCCTGGCGGTGCCTCTGCGTGGAGCGGATCCCTCGGGAGCATCCCTGGGGACCGCGGTGGGATCGTTCGGCTCTGTGAGCGTGTGGAGCTCCCTGAGGAGCATCCCGGGGGATTCGGTGTGATGAGGGGCTCCAGAAGGACTGGGGACCGGCCTGGGGCTGTGTGTTCGTGGAGCCATCCCCCCTCGGGAGCCATCCCCGGGGACTGTGCGAGCTTGGGCACCAGCCTGGCTCTGTGTGTGATCACGGACCCATTCCCCCGAGCATCCCTGGGGATGGGAGCATCCCGGCTGGGTTCCGTGTGCGTGCAGAGCTGCCTTCCCTCAGGAGCATCCCAGGGGATCGGGCGTGATGAGGGAGCCCCGAGGGAATGAGCAGCAGCCCGGCTCTGTGTGTGTGTGTGTGTGTGGAGATGTCCTCCCTTGGGAGCATCCCTGGGGACCGCGGGGGGATCAAGGATGGGCTCTGCGTGTGCCCATGGACCTGTGACCCCAGGAATGTCCCTGGGGATGGCACGGAATCGGGGGGCACCGGGACCAGCCTGCCTTCCCCTCTCCTCGCTCCCTCCATTCCCTGCTGCTGGTATGGGGTACAGGAGGCGTTTTTCCCATGGGATCCCTGCTGCCTCCTGCTCTGGGGACACCCAGTGCCACCCCTCCAGTGTCCCTCTGCTGAGGTGACAGCAGGCTGGGTGGCACAGCCGTGCCCACACGCTCGGGTGAGCTGGTCCTGCTCTCCAGGGCCAGCTCAGTTTTTCCCTCTGGAATCTCTCCGGTGCTGGGCTCTCCACGAGCTCTCCAGAGCTGCTCGTACGAGGAATCATAACATGCAAATCAGGCAGCTTGATGTCTTTAATGAAATCCTCGGAAGGAAAGCGCTTCTCTGGTGAATTGAGGATATTTATTTCTCATACAAGAAATTTACCATGCAGATTAGTTGGGTCTGGTAATTTATCACATGAGATTGTCCTATTAAGGGCTGCATCGAGTCCTGCTGCCTTCGGAAATTACCTTACACATAGATTACCTCTGGACAGACTCCCATCCGTAAGGATGCATCTTCCAGCTCCTAAATCAGCCCTCGTGCCTCTCCTCATGGTCTCCACAGCTGGTGCGAGAGTCCAGCAGCTACTGAAGGATTCTCTGTCTCCTCTCGAGAGCACAGATCCCCTCTGCTGGAGCTGGGAAAAGTGTAATTCCATCTCCAGCTCCGGCTGGCTTTGCCCCAGCTCCCGCCAGCCAAGCAGGGCTGGCACAGCTGAGCCTCCCGGTGCCACCCCCTGCCAACCCTGGGGGGTTTCCAGCACGTGGTGCCTTTGATCCATCTCCATCTCCATCTCCATCTCCATCTCCATCTCCATCTCCATCTCCATCTCCATCTCCATCTCCATCTCCTTCCAGGAGCCTTTCTGGGTGGGCTCACCGAGATTTGGAGCGGATTTGGGGCTCTTTCAACACCCTCTCCTTGCTGGGCTGTTTTGGGGTGTCCCCCAGGGATGCAGGGACACGACTGGCTGCACACACAGGATCCTGACAAGACTTCATGACCTGCTGAGGACCCCAAATGTCTGATTCCCCAAATTACATAATATATGGAGCCAGAAGCCTCTAAAAATCCCAGACCTGGGACAAACAAGATGGATCAACCCTGGCTTCCTGCTGGAATCTCAACCCGTGCTGCTGCTCGTTGGGAGCAGCTCTGGTGGGACCAACCCCTTGTCAGCCTGGGTGCAAAGTCCATCCCTCTCCCATGGTGAGCTGATTACCATGCAATGATTTAATTAATGGGAGCTAATGAACACTGGAGGGGTTGTATCCAGGCTGGGTGGGAGCCCAGCAGGAATTTCCTGGTTCTGGTGGCTCTGGCCTGTCCCGTGTCACCTTTGGCATCACCACAAGCGGCAAAGCCCCCAGGAGAGCTGGTGAGGAGCACGGGCAGCATGGGGTGGGTTTTCCTGGGAATGCTTGTGCTGGGAAGGCTCCTGCCTGTCTCTGTGGCTTGTTTGGAATTGGGAGGACACAGGAATGTTGGTGTGAGTGAGCAGCGACCGCCGGGCACAGGGCAGCGGTGCCAGGGAACCGCAGCAGGAGGCACGTGGTGGGGCGGCAGCAGAGCCAATGGAGGGAATCTCCTTGCTCTGGTGGCTCGGGAGCCACGGCGGAGAGGACAGGGAGCTCTCCGAGCCGGAGATGCCATCGGAGCTGGGAGGTGGCCAAGCTCGTGGTTAACAATGCACCAAAGCCCTCCGGATGCCACAACACGGATCGAGGCTCACTCCGTCACTGCTCTGCAGGAAGGAGGCTGATTAATACACGGGCATTAATTATTAAATGGCTCATTGTTCTGAAGGGCCAATTGAGGCAGCGATTTACGGGGCCGCCCGCGCCCGCCCAATTCCCACGGCCGAGGGAAAACACTCCAGGCAGGCAGGGAGGCAACGGCCACGTGGATCCAAACGGAGCCCGTTCCAATCGGGAGCTAATTGAGATCCAATAGCTCAGTTAATCGGGGCTGATGGAACGCCAGGGGGGTGCTCACCGCCGCATCGAGCGCTGGCCCGTCGGCGCCGGGGCCGGGACACGCGCTGGATGCTGTGAGTCGTTAAACCTCTGCTAAGTGTGTTTTAATGCTCACTTGACATTTCATTATCCCACAGCAACTATTCAAACACACGTCCCCTCCAGAATTAATTAGTCATTATACAGGATATTAATCAAAGGGGACTGTGCCAATGTGCTTCCATCCCAAATCCGATCCAGCTGTTGCTGTTACTGGGTGGCATTGGAAGAGCCTCACAGATTTCTGCGCTCTTCTGGCTTTCAATTTGATGGATCAAATCCTTTGGCTGATGCTTTTCCCGGCCCTTCTCCACCCCCTCAATCTAAGAATAATTCGGCAGCGTCAGCCCCACGCTCCTCAGCAACCCTACAATAACAGAGGCACGGCAGCAGCCGGGGCTGGGGCATGGCTGTGCCGGAGCGATGGGAACAATCCTGTGGAACACGGTGGTGCCGTGCCAGGATCACACGGTGAGGAGCTGGGCACGCTGCTGTGCCCTGCCCTGCCTCGCTGACGGGATCAGGGATGGATGGATGGATGGATGGATGGATGGATGGATGGATGGATGGACAGGTTGTCATTCCCGGCATGCAGCCATCCATCTGTCAGACTGATCCAGTGCCAAAGCTGCTGCTGCAAACCCGCCGGTCCCCCGGCACGGGGCTCCTGCCTCCGGAGCCCCCTCCTGACCCCGGGGCCAAGCGGGACATGGCCGCTTCCTGACGGAGCAGCGTGGGTCAGTCCTCGCTGTGGAAGGGCTTTTCCCCACGGACGATGCCCTGTCAACCTCTGTCTTCACGAAGAAGCCAAACAAACCCCAGGAACAGCGGAGTCAGCAGCGAGGGCTGCACCGGGAGCTGGGCCAGGCTTCACCTCCGTGCTGGCTGGAGCGGGGCCGGATGGACAAAGCCACCCGGTCAGGACACCGGGATGGGTCTCGGCTGGAGGAGCTGCTTCCTTGCATGGCTCAGTGGATCTGGAAGCTCCTGGCCATGGAGCGGTGGCACAGCCTGGGGGGGATCTGTGGGGTGACATCCACCCTTTCTGCTACTCGCAGCATATCCCCTGCGAGGGGGTGACAGCGGCCGTGACATTGGGGATGAAATCAATTCCTGTCCCCTTCCAGCCAGGCATGATGGGGGAAAGAAATCGAATCTGAGCGGTCTTGGATAAAAGCCTCGGTGGAAGGCAAGCGGGAGAGAACAAAGTCTGTGCTGGTTTGGTTGATGACTGCAGGCTGGGCTGCGCCGGGAATTGATTTCCTTTCTCGGGGCTATTTTCAGCTGCTGAGGTGTGTGTGGAAGTGCTGCTGCTTTAATAACTCCTACAGCTCCCGTGTGTGGAGACCGGGCCCCGTAATTGGATCTGCCAGAGTGTCCTGGGCTGGGGGAGAAGGCTCCCCGTGCCCAGGGAGGTGTCCAGCCCGTGGGGACGCGGTGCTGCTGTGCGGTGAAGGTGCTCCCTGTGACCGCAGGGCTGGGGGCTCGGCGTTGTCCCCCTCCTGGAATGAGGGTCTGGAGGGGATGTGGTGGTGAGGACATGGATCTGTTCGGGGACACACGTGTCCCTCTGCTGCTGAGCGTCCATCCACCCATCCATCCATCGGCGTGCGTGTGTTCGGGAGTCACGGTGTGATTTATTAACGAGGACACGGCAAGGAGAGCGGGCCCATTATTCCTGGCGTCTGCAGCCGTTCCTGACAGCTCCGTGGAATTGAAATATCTTATTTAAAGCCTCTGGGGAGCATTTTTAAATATCAGCCGTGACACTCAAGGACTCGTTCCCAAAGGGCACCCCGCTCCTCCCGCAGGGACGGGTGACCCCGGCTCGCCGTGTGGGTGGGTGTCACGGTGGGTTTGGTGCCAGTCCCGCCGTGCCCACCCCATCTCCGTGGTGCCAGGATGGGTGGGCATCCCCCCGTGTCCCCTGTCACCATCTCCCCTGCGGGGAGGTGGGCGCGGGGCCCGGCACAGGCAAGGCGCTCCCCAGCTCTTATGAAAGTTTAATTTACGCTCCGTTCTCAGAAGAACAAACAAAGCTCTGCTGAAAGAGCCCGCGGCGGGTTTTAACGCAAGATTAGATTTTGGGCAAGGAGGGCTGAGCTTGCTTTATTTATTCCCTCTCTGCTTTATCTCGCAGCACTCCCCGTCGGGGATGGCGACGCTGCAGCGCCTGCCCGGCCCCTCGGAGACTCCCCCGTCTGTGTTGAGGCGGATGAAACAGGAGCTCGGGGGTGCCTGGGGCGGTCTGGCGGCAGTAGGGTCCGGCCTGGGGACCGGGGCGATGCTCGGGGGGTGGGCGAGAGGAGATGTGGTGATTTCCTTTATCTCCTTACCGGCTGCTGGCGCTGGCGGCTGATAAGAGCAGGCGTGGGGATGATAAGGGGCTCAGCCGGGATTCATCGGAGCCGTGCCAGACCTGGCCACTCCGGGGTCCAGGCTGAGTGACACCAGCAGACCGCAGTGTCACTGCTGGGGCTGGGGCACGCCGTGGGACAGTGGGTCCCAGGTCCCAGCTCACGGCCGGGGGTCACATCCAGCCCCTGGACCGGGAGGGTGACAGTCACCAGCTCACACCTGGTGGCCATGAGTCCCTGTGTGGCAGTGAGGGCCACTGGGGTGTCCCCCCAGCCTGCACACACATCCGTGCATGGACACGCACATCCATGCAGGACACACGCCTCCAGCAGTGGCTCCTCAGGGAAAAGGAGCTCCTGGCCAAGGTGTGGTCAATCGGGGTGGGGGGTTTGCAGGACCTGCAGCCTCTCCGGGGGGGCTGTGACAGTGACGTGGGTGCCCCCTCACTGCTGATCCCCCTCCCGCAGGTACATGATCACCTCGCTGGACCGCACCCACGCCGGCTTCTACCGCTGCATCGTCCGCAACCGCATGGGAGCCCTGCTGCAGCGCCAGACCGAGGTGCAGGTGGCCTGTAAGTGACGGTCCTGCTCCCTGGGGACTGCCTGGGGACAGCCAGCTCCCGGCCCTGTAGGACGGCTCTGGTGTTGGTGCCGCTTGTGGTCAGTGTGTGTGAGCCTGGAGCATCCCTGGGGTGATGCTTGGCAGGGAATTCCAGAGTGTCCCTGGGCTGGCACTGGCAGGGATGTCCAGAGATTTAACGAGGAGATTTGGGTGCTGAGGCCCGGGATGGTGGCTCTGTCCCAAGGGACCTGCCCCTCTCTGTCACACCTTGCCTCTGGGATACCCCCAATCCCATCCCCTTCAACACCTCCTGAGGAGCAGTGACAAATCAGGAAGATAATGAGAAATTAATAAGGCAGCTGTGCTAACTACTAATGATAATGGCAAAGTCGTTAAAAAGGGATTCTTTGCATGTTTTTAATTACAGCAATTAAGGAAGTCAATAAAAATCCCCTGTCCCACCCCCCCTCCTCCATGCCCCCCACTTCCCTCAGTTTCCCACAGCTGCTGTGTGCTTCCAGCCTGGGAATGGCAGGGTGGGATGGGGGTGGCTGTGCCCCGCCTTGTCCCTGGAGTCACCTGGAGTCAGGGACATGCTGGGATGCTCCTGGCACTGGGACATGGGATGGGACACGGGGAGAGGCCGGGAGCCCCGGGACTGGGCCCTCCTTGCTGTGGCTGCAGCCTGTGCGTGGTGGGGCTGCTCGGACCGGGGTCCCTGATCCAGCACGAGGCTGGTGGGGCTCCAGGTGCTGCAGGGATGGATCACCAGGAGCAGCCGGGGGGATGTGAGCCATCTCCACAGCCCTGAGCCAGCCAAGCCACCCCGGCTGAGGACAGGACCAGGAGCAGCCCCTCTGCATCATCCCCTGGGGAGCCCATCCCGCAAAGCCCAGCCAGACCCGGGGCTGGATCCCTGGGAGCATTCCCAGCCTCTCTCCAGCCCCTGACACTGTTTTTCCCCCCGTTCTGCAGACATGGGGAGCTTCGAGGACGGCGAGACGCAGCAGAGCGTGTCCCACGGGGAGGCTGCCGTCATCCGTGCGCCCCGCATCGCCAGCTTCCCGCAGCCACAGGTCACCTGGTTCCGGGACGGACGGAAGATCTCCCCCAGCAGCCGCATGTGAGCACCCCCGGGATGCCCCTGGAATCCCCTTGGAACCCCCCAGCATCCCCGGGGCTGCATGTCCTGTTGTCCCTGCGCTAAGGATGTTTAACCAACGCCTCGAGCGCATCGTGCTAAAGCCCAGGGACACGCTCGGTGACTAACGGCTCTGTTTGTCACCAGAGAAAGGGATTTCTTCATAAAAATGAAAACAAGAGGGAGGAAGGCAGGCAGAAGGGTGGGATGGAGCCAAGCATGGCACACGCACGTGTGCCAGGTGTCCCCACGGAGCTGTGGCAGATCCCGGTGCTGCCGGAGCCCTGGCAGGCACAGCCTGCAGGAATTGAATTTGCAACCCCCATTAT
Source organism: Pardalotus punctatus (assembly GCA_013400915.1). Taxonomy (NCBI): domain Eukaryota; kingdom Metazoa; phylum Chordata; class Aves; order Passeriformes; family Pardalotidae; genus Pardalotus; species Pardalotus punctatus. The sequence continues at coordinate 965 of VZTX01002615.1, read as the reverse complement.
GCAGGAATTGAACTGGTCTCCTTTCGATTTGCAAAGCGGGATTGAGGAGATAAAACTCCTTTATCTCGTATTTAATGGTAAAAAAAATATATTCCCCACAGCATTTTATGTTTCCAGAAGATTAGATTGTTCCATTAAATAAAAAATGAAAAAAAAAAAAAAAAAGAAAAAGGAGAAATTCCAGGAATCTGCACTGTCCCATGGGCTCTGCTTGGAGAGAGGGGTGCAGGGCTTGGTCCCCCCGTCCAGGGTTGGTGCCTGGGGCAGGTGAGGGTGCTGGGTGGGGAGTGAGGGTCCCAGCTCGATGTCCCCTTTGAGTTCACTCCCCCTCTGCTCCCCCCAGAGCCATCACGCTGGAGAACACCCTGGTCATCCTGTCCACGGTGGCCCCAGACGCGGGGCGTTACTACGTGCAGGCGGTGAATGACAAGAACGGGGACAACAAGACGAGCCAGCCCATCACCCTGACCGTGGCCAGTGAGTGTGGGGGCACTGCCCCCCTCCCCCCGACCCCAGCCTTGCCCCCAAATTTAATTTGCAGTAAATCTCTTCGGAGCCTCCTGCTTCTGCTGACTTAACAGTTCAGCCGCCTCAGAATTTATTTAGTACTCGGGGCTGTGCTGCAGGCGCTGGCGTGTCACAGGCAGAGCTCCTGCTCCAGCTGCATCCGGCCGTGCCCCGGGAATGGGCTGCGGAATGGGGGTGCTGCGGTGTCACCCCATGGCCACCCTCTCCTGTCTGTGTCCCCCTGTCACCTCCTGGTGCTCCGGAGCAGCCCCTGCCCAGGGGCCACCCCTGTAGCCGTGTCCCTCCGGTTCCTTTGGACCCTCCAGGACTTCCCGGGGTCCCCCAGCCCGTTTGGGTGGTGACAGCCCATCCCATGGGAGATGCCCTGGGGCGGCATCAGTCCTGGCACACTCTCACCCATCTCCCGTCCTGCTGCTCCATAGGATAGGTTATCCTCC
>VZTX01002614.1:0-17661 GCA_013400915.1 Pardalotus punctatus | reverse complement strand
CCCAACCAACCAACCCCCTCTCCTAAGAAAACCCCCAAACTAACGAAAAACAACCCCCCAAACCCCCAACTTATTTTCTAGAGGAGGGTTTTATTTTATTTTTTTTGGCAGTGGAGTGATTGAGAAAGCCACCTGGAGCTTGTTGCCTGCTAAATCTCCCCCTCCCCCCCGCTGGAGGAGGGGTTGGGTGGAGAGGTTGGAAAGGAGTATATACTACAGGCAGACCCTGGAAAAGCAGATTATATGCTGGTCAGAGAGAGTAAAAAGGGAAGAGACATAATTAGCTCCTTTTCCTTCTTCTCTGCCAGCTTCCATGGAGGTCTTTCTCCCTCCTTCAATGAATCACTGATTTCTCGCTTCCGTTGCTGAAATAAAAAGTTCACACTTTAGCCTCCTCTTCCTTTTAAGCTTCTCAAGATTTATTGTGTCTCTTTCCCCACCCTCACTCTCCTTGTCTCAAAAGAAATCAGGGCCCTAAATGACCATTTTCTAATTGCTAACATGAGTCGTTTACTGAATCACGCGTCTGACTTCAAAGCAAGAGGGATTTTATTGGCATTGCAAAGGTTTCCCCATAAAATCTGTCTGAATATTTTGCTGTCTTTTTATTTTTTTTTTAAAAACGAATGCAGTTTCCCTTGCCAGAAAGAAACAATTTTTCCATTTTCAAGGCTATTTTAAGCGATTTTTCAAGCTATTATTTTCCTGGAGGGGCATATGTTGTTGGTTTTTCCTATGATTTCATCTCTTCTAGTGGATTTGTCATTTTGCATACTGAATGTTATGACAGATTAATATTTCTAGCCCATCACCAAACCATCAACTTTCCCAGTAACTAACAAGCATCTTCCATCTGATGTACTATCTCTTAACACCAGAATAAAGCATCAGAAACTGACAGGATATGGGCAACATGCAAGGTATTATATTTTAATCAGTAGTTAGCATTGTTAAATACCTGTATTGGAACATGAGTGGATGGAACATTTGCTAAGAGAATGAAGTATCAGAGAAATAGGTATAGAAGCAGAATTATTAGCTCAGTATATAAACTCCAAATCTTTTTGTGAATAGTGGCCCTTAAATACTGCAGATCAGTGGAATGCAGTGGACAATCTCCTATACGATTCCATTTGGCATTTGGAGCAAATCTTAGTTTAAACAGCAGAAAATGCAGGAAAGAACAAACAGTTCTAAAATTAGACATATTCATTAGATTAGGATGTTAAATATATTGTTAACTTCACAACAGAAATTAGAAATTATTTTCTCCAATTATGGTGTTTATTCTGGAGAGAGTTGGTTCCTAAATTTATGTGTTCGTCTGCTGAGAGCGACATTTAAACAGCCTTAAAAATGAAACCATTTAATGTTAGAATCAATATGTTTTACGATGTTGTTTATGGTACTTCAGAATATTTATTCTGCATGTATTTGCACTGAGTACAAAGCATTTCAGATTTTTTTTTTTTTTTTTTTTTTTTTTGCAAATCTGATTTAGGCTTTCCTTTTGCCAAAGGCTTTTCCTTTTGTTAATTAATTTTAAAAAATTGAGAAATAAAACAAAATGTAGAGTAATCCCCTTCTTTCTCTGAATGCCTGACAGCTTACATGTATGTCTGTAGTCTTTTTTGACTATGTCAATGTCAGTGGTGCCTGGGTCATGAAGGATACAACATATTATTTCTAAAGTTTAAGTTATTTTGATTCCAACAGCTTAAATCATAAACAAATTCTGTAATATCTTAAAGTTTTAGATTTGAAGAAATCTTTCTTTCTTATTTTTCTTTTTTTCCTGTCAAATGCTGGAAAATAAAGTGCATCAGCATTTTAGGATCTCTGGTGGGACATAAAAATAGTTTGGAGGTTAAACAGGTCTAATTAACCCTGAAAAAGTAGGTACTGTCTTGAATTTACTTAAGAAGAATTCTGCTTAAACCTATTTCTAGCTTGTGACTATCTGTATATTGGTTGTAACATTCTGTGCTTAAGAACAGAAAATTCAACATGAGCAGAATTTCATAAAAAATCTGCATCTGGCAGGTGCAATATTCAGGGCAGTACTTTAAAGTACTGCAATGCATAGAGTCCTTTTCTATCCTGTGTGATGACAAGGAGGGCATTTACAAAACAGAGTCCTAATGAAAAGCTGACATAGCTTTTTAGATTATATCTCATTCTTTTTTCTACTTTCTGTATAGCCTTTCTTTTATGGCACAGTTGAATCCCTAAATACCCCACTACTTTGTATTGTCAGGTCACCTCTTAGGTTAGCCTGAGAAAGCCTGAGAAAAGTTCCACAGGAAAGATGCACTATTTAACGGAATTCAATCTGTCCCAATAGATTTGAATCACTAACATAAATGTATGAATGTAGATTATATCTCTGTAATGAGGCCTGAATCATTCTCAGTTACTTCAAAGGCCTGAAATTCAACCTTCCTTTTTAGCAGCAACAATCAGACCTTAATGGGTTTCTTTATTAATTGTTCCATTGCTAAGCTTGAAAAGCAGCTACCTTCAGTACAAGCCCTAGACTAGAAATGGTACCTGCTGCTTCAAAAACAGTGCTTCTGTTTTGCCTTTTACCACTGTAAAATTCTATGAAATATTTCCTACACTGCAGTTTTATAAATGATGAGTTACACTGACCTATCCAGAATGAAATTAGGAAAACACTTGCTAAAAAATTTGTTAAAAGAAAAGATATACTTAAAGAATTTTCTTTTTGAGCTGTTTTCTTTCTAAAGAATGTTCAGGGAAATGAGTTGCACAGGTGAATTTTTATTAAAAATAGGCTAAAAATGTCTTTTAAAATGCTTATAGGAATAGTTTTTATAATGTTTTTATCTTGATCAGTGAGGAGGGATATTTGAGGATTTTTGGGTTGGGTTTGTATTTTTTTTATTTCTCTTGCTAAGTAGGTGATTTAAATCAGAGAAGGAATATTTTAATGTAGTTAGAATGAATTTTGCCTTGCATGGTTTCCTTTAGTCAATGCCTTATCTTTTTTGGTGTTATAAATAAGTTCTGTTTATATCTTCAAGTGTTAGTATGATTGACTCACTCTGAGATGTCACCAGCCCCTCAGTTTAGATTGCTAGATTGCAATCATGAACATCTGCTGCTTACAGTATGATGAGAGATGCACATGCATTTTCTGGTCCTGGGACCAAATCCTGTTCTTATTCAAGGTGTTGGGAAATTTTCCAGTGATTTCATTGAGAGAGATTTTGGCCAGGAGTGTCACTGCCAAAGAGGCAGCTCTCCCAGAAATTAGGTGTAGTATGTTGAATGTCATCAATGTTTCAAATGCCTCCCTCTGTACATCAGTTCCAAAGTGCAGATCTTGGTATTTCAAATCACTGAATCACAGAATCACAGACTCAGTTATGTTGGAAAAGATATTTGAGATCCTCGAGTCCAACGTATGACTGAACACCACCATGTCAACCAAACTATGGCACTGAGTGCCACTTCCAGTCTGTCTTTAGATATCACCAGGTGACTCCACCACCTTCCTGGGCAGCCCATTCCAATATTTAATCACCCTTTCTGTGAAGAAATTCTTCCTTATGTCCAGCCTAAACCTCCCTTGTTGCAACTTGAGGCCATGTCCTCTCATTCTATCGCTGGTTTCTTGGGAGAAGAGACTGACCCCCCTCCTTGGCCAGAGCCTCCCTTCAGGCACTTTAGAGAGCGACAAGGTCTCCCCTGAGCCTCCTTTTCTCCAGGCTGAACACCCCCAGCTCCCTCAGCTGCTCCTCACAGCACTTGTGCTCCAGACCCTTCCCCAGCTCCGTTCCCTTCTCTGGACTCGCTCCAGCCCCTCAAAGTCTTTCTTGCAGTGAGGGGCCCAGAACTGGACACAGCACTCGAGGTGTGGCCTCAGCAGTGCCCAGTACAGGGGGACAATCCCTGCCCTGCTCCTGCTGGCCACACCATTGCTGATCCAGGCCAGGATGCCATTGGCCTTCTTGGCCACCTGGGCTCACCCTGGCTCATGTTCAGCCACTGTCACCAGCACTCCCATGTCCTTTTCCACTGGGCAGCTTTCCAGCCATTCTGCCTCCTGCAAGTAGTACTGAATCTCTGAATTACAAAGAAAAGGCAGTGCCACATAGCACCAGCCATCAATGAGACAAGTTGTTTGATTTGAGATACAGTGCTCCTTGCTGAAATATTTACACTGTTGAGCTCATGCCCACCAACAACAGGGATGGAAGGCCATTGCATTTTATTTTAATAAAATATGTTTTAAAGCTTGAGAAAAAAACCCATCACTTCAGATATTTTTCTTCTGAAAAATCTGCAAAATCACAATTTAATCTCTATTTGTTACCATTTAATGTACCTCCATGTCATTTAAAAAGTGTCAAAGTATGAATTTCAATATTAGGTACAGAATGAGTTATCAGATAAACTCCTAAGTTTTCAAAGATCAAGACTGAAGGGGATGTAACTCATCTGTGTGTATGCAGCTGGAATAAGACATGTAAAATCAGAACATGATTTTATCTGCTTGTAGTGGGACTTGGTAGTGAGAGTGTACTCCTTGGCTCCTCTGGGCACACACCTTTCCAACCAGGTATCCAAAACTGAAGAAGAGCTCAAGGAGAATTTAGAAAAAGCTAATAAAATGAATGTTTTACCATTTTTTTTAATTTCAAAACCGCTTGCATTTCTTGGTCAGACATAAGAGACACAAGAAAAGGGTGTCTGGGATAAGCAAGATGTAGTTCAGCCAGAGCTGGTTCCACCCACCTGGAGAGTCACTGCTGAGAATAGCCAAGTGCCCTGCCCAGGCTGAGGCTGAGTCCTCCAGAGGAGTGAGATGCTACCCTCTCCCTGAGATCTGGTGGAATAACAAAGAGCTGGCTGGGCTAGCACTACAACAGGTGATAGGTAATGATTAACTGGAACATACCCTGTTTCATGTTTTTCTTTTGAGAAACACAAACAAAAGGTAGCAGCCCTTAGGACTGCACAGGTCATCATCTTGTGAATAGACATACAAGTTGTGGGACCAGGAGGGTTTTGCTGCATTACTTATATTAATAGTATGTGTCTCTCTCTCATGGATGCATTGGCAAAACCATCCTAATGCTGTGCTTCAAGCAAACAATTAAGAAAGAGGTTTATTCTCTTAAATGTCAATTATAGTTGTTCCCTCAAAATACATTTATAGTTACATTGTGTCTGACAAAAAAAAATTACAAAGAGATGTATGACATTTGAAAATATCTGTACGATTTTTGTTTGGTAAATACAGCTATTAAGAGAAGAATAATAAATAAGTGAAAAATGCATTCTGTGAAGGTCACCAAGAGGAGATTATAGACCCCCAGACACTGAGCTGCAGTGCCATAAAAAGCTATGTGTGTGTGTTGGACACTTGCCGTGTTTAGTAATGGTCTGCTGGCAGCTAGTTTTGCCTACTCTGTGGCACAAACATATTTGAAAAAGCAGTATGTTCAAGGAGGTACTTTGATCTTAGGGGCTTTGTTTTTCTTTTTTCATACTACCATGAAAGAGGACCACTTAAATTCTCCTATAAATATTAGCAATTGAGAACAAAACAGACAGAAATAGCCAAGAAGAGGCAAATGTCCATTAGGCCCTTGTAAATTATTTTCTCCTCCCATTCAGTGTCATTTAAGCCTGCATTTTCCATGGAGAATCCTACCAAAGCTTTGAGGAAATACTTTGTGCATTCTTACATGCATTCCACATAAATTTATACACCTGTGAGTATTCCATGTAATGTGTAAATGCAATGGTAGTTATCCCCTCCTTGCCCCTGCTACTGTTTTTTCTAACTATTTATACAACTTTTTCTCAAGATACAATGGAAACATTTCACTAGTCCAGGATCTAAACCTTCAGCTGGAACTCACTGGTGACACTGAAGCTTCCACTCCCTGGAGGAGACTTTCCAGAAAAAGAGACTTTTTGGTACTCAAATATCATCTCTGTATCTTTGAATGGTGTAATTTTTTGGTTTTTTTTTTTTTTTGTTTGGTTTGTTCTCTTGTTTGTTTGTTTTATTTTGTTTTGTTTTGTTGTTGTTGNTTTTTTTTTTTTTTTGTTTGGTTTGTTCTCTTGTTTGTTTGTTTTATTTTGTTTTGTTTTGTTGTTGTTGTTGTGGGGCATAACAGATAAAACCAAAAAAGTTATGTGTACTTTTACACACACAGGGATGTGTACCCTTCAAAGTGCTAACCACCCAGTACTCTACCTGTATCCAACCACAATCCCTTTTAAAAAGGGAACAAAGCCATATTAAAACTCCACAGCTCCATCCTTCTTGAGTGCTACTGAAAGAGAGTGAATAAGTCAATTCCAGGCTTTGCTCATGGAAGTATTTGAAACAGAGCTGACAGCTAGGAACATCAGCCCAACAGCTGAACAGCTTGCCTCACCACAGGCGACCAGGGTAGCCAGCTGGGCTCCCTCTGAGCTGGTTAATAGCTCACACATTGCAGGGGGAGCTCGCACATTGCCTCCTCTTTCTCAGTTAATTTGCAGCAGTCAGTGGGATAACTTCTATGAGTAAGCACCTCTTACCCTGAGGAAGGGTGGTGGAAGTGAGCCCTTGTCTGGAAGGAAGGGACAGCTCCCCATGGCTCCTGCTGGGAAGGCAGGGCTGGAGCTTCTGCTCAGCCAGGCTGGGCAGGTGTCAGCCTTCCTGGGTGTGGCATCACCCAGGAGATGTGTAGTACAGTGTCTCTCACAGGGTACATTCCGTCTGCATTTCCAGTAATTGTAGTCAGGGTTGGACATTGCCTTTCAGAAGACCATACCTTTCCACATATATGTGACAAATGTCTCACAAAAGATATCGTGAAGACAAGTACCAAAAGGGGAGTCAGCTAGAACATACAGGATTTTTTCCAAAATGCTATGCAGTTTAGGGCATACTAATACCCTTAATATTATTAGTAAGAACATGATGATTCAGATAGAATTGCCCAACTAGATGCGCTCTTATTATTTAGTCCTGGATTTCAGAAAGAACAGCCAGATTCTGCTGCTTTCTAGGCTCTGTATCAAAGAATGGGTCCCCTAAAGTCAGCTTATTGTTGAGTTGGGATCTTTAAAAAGATGATTTTCATCTGTTATAAGGTTCTCCCCAGCTGATGATTATGGTTTTGAAAATGCAGCTTAATTAGTTCTATATTTATTAGCAGATTGTTTAACTTTTTATTAAGATCAAACACAGAGGTGAAGGATAACAATATGGTATCTTCTTTCTAGCATTATTTAAAATGTTTGCAGCATGTTAAAGATTTAAGCAACTCTCTGAAGAGCAGTCATCCATTCTGCAAAGCTTAAGGAGATTATTTTTCTTTGCAGCATATGGGTAACAACTGGCCACACAGATCCAAATCATTGCAGATCTTACCATGTTGCCAGTTACTGATGATAATGATTAGGTCCTAAATGCCATATTTGGTAAAATTGACATCACATTTCATGTCTCCTACATGTAGTTCAAAGCAAGGAACTTTGAAAATGATGCAGATTGTTTTTTTGCATGCCAATAATTGGTAAAATACCTTCCCTGGATATTTCTACATATGAACAATACTGCTGAAGATCTTGTTTTTTGGTGTTGGTCTTTTTTTGGACTTTTGTTGTTTGTTGGTTTTGGTTTTGCTTTTTGTGTTTTGGTTTGGTTTTTGTTTTGGGTTTTTGTTTTTTTTTGTTTTCAGTGCAGCTTAGAGATATGTACCCCCTAATGCAGACTGGGATTTGTGATACCAAGGGACATTAGTGATGACAGAAAACAATAAAAGCCTGTATATATGGTAAAAGCTCATTCTGAGTAGTTTTCAAAAGTGTACAAGAACTTCATGCCCCCAGAAAATGAAGGGAAGAGCTCAGAGATGGAGGGTTGCCTTCATTCTTTCTCTACTCTGCTTGTGGTGCTGCCTTGCCTCTGATATTCCTTCCAGCCCTGCATCACTAAGTTCTCCTATTCATGTGATTTCTGTGAAAAAATGTTATTTTGGAGCCAATTTCTATCTAAGTGATATAAACAGAAAAGGGCAAGTTATTCAGTTGTGGCAAATGTTGTCTGTTGACTGAAAAAGGCACTACTTACATTCAAAATGCTGTCTAAGTGGAGGAGAGCATATGGAAGAGCTAAATAGGCTAACCTGCAACATCCAGAAGTTACATATGGGTAAAAAGATTTGCTTAGCTTCTGAGGCATCTAAGACAAGTGCTTTTAATGTCTTCTGTACTTCTGTGAGTCTGTTGTACAACCAGTTTAAAGAAACAGTGGTGACCCTTGCTGCAGACTGCCCCAGGCTGGCTTTGCTTGTTGGTGCTTGTGTCAGATATACATCAAAAGGCTGAAAACACTTCAACTAATTAATGATTCTATTATTTACTTAGTTAGTTAGCTAGTTAGTAAAGAGTCAGGCTAGTGTTTCCTAGAAAAAACTCTAGGCATGAGAGAGAGCTAGCTAAATTCATGGTTACTGAACGGCAATTAAAAAAACTTAAAAAAGCATGTACAAATAATATATTGATTCAAAGCATACAATTTGATTACCAGTCTTTCTAGTCATGGTTCCCTATGGACATGTATACAACTTTGTTAAGAAATCATGTCATGAGATAAATCACCATAAGTCAGCTTTCTGAGGAGAGGGGGAAGAGGGAACTAAAACTCTTTATTTCTCTATGGTTTGCAGTAAATTGTGCTCCTCCAGAACTCTAAGGAAGGTAGCTTGTGCACAGCTGCCATAGACAAGTTGTTCGCTGATGGCCTTCAGAAAAAATATCTTGCAATTTTTTTAGTATAATCAGATGGGAGCTAGGGAGCAGCCAGACATCCTCCAAAATGTGAACTTGTCCTTGAAGATTTGTTCAGAAACTCACAGTACTGGGGACCCTGAAAACAGCCTACCTTATTGTGACATGAAAGTTGGCAGAGAAGTGGAGGCTGGGATGTTGTCTCCCAGTATTTTGATTGATGACTGACACATGTAGATGTAATTTCTGAACACTGAATTGAACTGGGAGTAGGGAGTGGCTTGCCACCAAGAATGACCACATCCAGGCTGGATTTCTGACCAAAGCAAATCAATCAACATCAGTGAATGTGTAAAATGTATTGTCCTACAACAAGACCAAATATATGACTCATTTCTATGAAGAGGTCACTACTAGAACTGATGTCAGAGAAATAAATACAAGTAAACTCATGAAATAATGACATAGAAAACACTATCCATAAATAAGATCCTCTAATCTGTTAAATCTTCAAGCAAAACTGGGCTTGGCCCTGCAGAACTTTGAGCCCTTTACCAGCCTTCTAGAAAATTTCTGAGATAATACAAAATTGGGAGAAATGGCTGGTACCCTGGAGGGTTGTGCAGCTCTTCAGAAGGACCTCAGCATGTTTGAGACAGGGGCAGAGAAGAATTATCTGAAGTTCGACAGAGTCAAATGCAGGGTCCTATACCTGGGCAAGGAATAACCTTGGGCACCAGCACAGGCTGGGGCTGACCTGTTGGAAAGATCTTCAGAGAAGGACCTGGGGGCCCTGGTGGACAGCAAGATGTCCATGAGCCTGCAGTGAGTCCTTGTGGCCAAGGCCAGTGGTATCCTGGGCTGCATTAGGAAGAACAGCACCAGCAGCTCAAAGAAGGTGATCCTGCTCCTCTGCTCAGCCCTTGTGAGACCATGGCAGGTCTGCTGTGTCCAGCTCTGGACTCCTCAGGATAAGAGAGACCTGGAACTCCTGGAGTAAGTCCAGGGGAGAGCTGCAAAGATAATTAAGGGACTGGGGCATCTCTTACAAGAAAAGACTGAGGGACATGGGCCTGTTCAGCCTCAAGAAGATACAACTGAGAGGAGACCTCATCAGTGTCTGCAGGGAGGGGTCAGAGCATGGACCAGGCTCTGCTCGGTGGTGCTGAGCAACAGGGCAAGAGACAACGGGCAGAAACTGATGTGCAGGAAGTTCCACCTGAATATGAGGAGGAACTTCTTTACTGTGCAGTGACTGAGCACTGGAACAGGTTGCCCAGAGAGCCTGTGGAGTCTTCCTCACTGGAGATATCCAAGCATCATCTGGACAAAATCCTGAACAACATGTTCTACGTGTAGCAGTGTTGGACCAGGTGACTCACTGTGGTCCCTTCCAACCTTACTTACTCTGTGATTCTTTGTGGTTCTTATGCCTGTGCTTAATGAGCTGCATATTCCAACAAATTTCAGCTTGACAGCACCTATGTTCAAAGTGACATGTGTGGTTAAGTACTCTTAGGGCAGATTTATTCATCGTTTCCTACTCATACTTTCAGTTAGCCTGTAAAAAGTTTCTCAGATGTTGTTTTTTTAGAAGTCTGGGTATTAGGAGTGAGATTATAAAGACTTCTAAGATAGTAAAAATTAGCCAAAATGTAAGACTTGAAAAATTATTTTTGAAAGGCACTTTTTCAAGTCTGAAAAATACTGTCATTTTTGTAACTGGAAAGAAATGGTTCCAAAAATAGCCATTATATATCCTCTCAGGAGAAATTCATTTTTGTGGACAGAGTTTTCAGTGTTTTTGATGAGCATTGTGAAGAACCAGTAGGTTGTATGACCATTTCCATAGGAAGTTTTAAGAGGAAGTTAGAAAGAAATTTGTTGGGTTGTTCTAGGTGGACCTGATCTGGTGCAGAGAACTATTTAAATGATTGCTGGATTCTTTATCTATAGTCTTTCTGATTTTGGAGAAAACAAATAGATTTCAATTAAAAGCTTAAAAAAATGCTTGCATTACTAAGTGACAGTTTCTGCAAAACTACAGCCCAAGCAAGAACAGAACAAGGCCTCTCATCCTTTCACAATAATTTATTTTCCATTTCTTCTTAGGAGGATCCTCTCACTAAAACTCTAATTCTGCTAAACTTGGAGAATAAACAGGACTCAAATGTCAGTTGATTCTGGGCAGATGAATTCAACACAGTTTGTGTGGTTTTCCTGCACTGACCAAACTGCAGAAGATACATCAGTGTGTGGCAATTCTAGAAATTCCCATGAAATTCCCCATGTTGACTAAGGAAGACAGTAATTATTGCTCATTTGATGTATGCTGATTTTCTTTTTGATTGTACTTGTATTTTTGCCAGTGACGTATAATTGTGTCATGTGCACACATCCATTAAGAATTTGACTCAGCTTTTTTTTTTTATACAATGCACTGAATACCTGTGAGACAGTATGAGTGTTTGATCACGTCTTACTGAAAAAGTTCAACACTGTAACAGCAAAAGGCTTCTACTTTTATTTCTAATCCTTGGGTTTTTTTTCCTGGCTATGTAAGGGTTTGCTCTCTGGTAAGGGAGAAAAAAAAAAAGAAAAGAATGCTAACAATCCATTAAATTCTGGGATATGAATTTCTCCTAGATTAAAAATGACATTTGCTTTAAGTACTGATTTTTTTTCCCATAATAATTGCTGTGTGATTTTGATTTAGAAAGACAAATGAACAACATTTAAAGTCTTCAGGATTCACTATTGCATTACTGTATCATAGAAATAACTTTGCTTGTTAAGTGAACATTTGCAACCAATTAGTCTGAAGAATGTATCCTTAGAACTGAGAAAAAGAGTACCTCATCAGCTACCCTTGTTCTGCTGTCTTGGGCATGGCTCTGCTAAAACAGCATAAGTAGGAGCTGTGTGTGATGCACCAAGGTATTTGGCTGGGGATCATGGTAGCAGATGATAATAGGTAGACTTAGCTCCTTTTACTCTTCCAGTACTGAGCTAGAGGAGGAATCTTTTGTTGATGATATTATCAGCCTTCACAGAAAGGGAATAGTTAGTCACAAGATGCTATCTTACTCAGCAGATTCTTCGGTCATGATGCTGTTTATTTGCCACTCTTACTCAAGCCCACATTACCAATCCATGTCCTGTAAGTGCTACAAGACCAGTTCTGATGCATGTTTACTCACAGAACCTCTGCATTTTGAATTGCGTCAAAAATTTAACTGTGCTAATTGTACTGAGCCAGATTTTGTGCTATTTTCTATGAAGATATGGGAAACAGGGAATTACACCAAGAATCACATAATCACAAATCCAGCATTTAAAGAAATAATTCAAAAATGAAAACTCAGGGAGCTGTAATTGGTACAGAACAAAATTCTTCAGAAGTGTTTGTGCATACACACACCTTCACTCCCCACCCCTTCTACAAGTAGCTTTTTGCAACTTTCTAGGAATTAACAGTAATAAATATGACAGCATGTTAAGGTACTGAGGATCTGAACTAGACATGTGCAGTGTTTGACTCAGATTAGTTGTGGACAGTCAGAATGTAATTTCTCACTGGTAAGTGTAAGATACGTAAAATATTCATTTTTATGAGTGTATGAATTACGAAGTTGGAATCTGAGCTGAAACACTGCAAGAACTGTCAAAAATCACTGGGCATCTTGGTGGCATCTTCATGTTCATAGTGAGCTCTGTTTCTGTGCAATACAGCTACTGTGAGAATCTGTTCACAATAAAAGGTTTCAGCACTTGTGATGTTCATCATCACAGTCCCTTGAGTATCAGATGCTTGGCTCCCCTAGAAGAAACTACTGCTTAGTGCATCTAATTTGTTGTCTGTATAGTTAAAAGAAAGCATTCTGACCTAGTTACCACTCTGTAGGAGATGGAGGTGCTGTTTCCATACAGGGGGAGGATCCCTTCTTTTCATTTGAATTTATAGGCACTTTAAGTAAATCTTTGCTCAAATGAAGTAGGAAGCAATAGTTTGAAATAGATCTGAAAGCAGAAGCAGTGATCACTTTTCACCCACAGTTCTTGCTGATGTGATATGACTTCTTTTTTCAAGTCCTTCTTTCTGAAGCAGATTTCAGTCTGATCTACAGTCCAAAAAAGGGCTTAAGCCATGTTAGGTGAAATCTCTCTTCCTCTTCTTAATCAATTCTAATGTAATTTTTTTACTTTGTGTGCATGTGTCCAGAAAGACACCAGCTGTGGCCTAAAGCTTAATTTTTCCTCTAGAAGATCTGGGTTCCAGTTATTGCTCCATGGTATGTTTAGGTATTTTATCACTACCTTAATTGAAAAGGAATAAGCGGCAGTTCAAAGCAGGCACTGATATTTAAGCCTTTCTTAGTTTTCAATAAATTTATTTGATTGTTAACACTCAATGGATTGAATCCCTTATAGAAATAAGGAGAATTAAATTTTGGAACTCCAGCAGAACATGTGCTGACCTCATATGTATGCATGTATGGTACATATGAACTAGTGTGCAGAATTCCTTGGTCCTGTGCAGTTTTAGGTGCACAGGTGCATTTTAACTCACTAGAAGTTGATCTGTAGGTGCCAAAGCACCTTTGTTGAAGTCTGATGCTCCTAGGAGCATTAAACAATTTTTGAGCAAAGACTTAAAGTTAAATTGATTAGATGCTTAAGTCTGCCTTTAATCCCATTTTGGACTACAAATAACCCTAGCTTAACATTATTTGCCCAAGGGTTTATTGCATGTATTGCATGTGGAGATAAATTGTCTCCCACATGCCCAAACTATATTTTGTCTTTACAAAGGGTAAGATCACAGTAAAAGATATAAACAACACAACTTTATGACAACATTACCAAGACATCACTAAATGCTTTTTGGAGGAAATCCATCCTACATGCTATGAAATTGAGCTACAAACTTTGCTTGCTGAGGAAACAGAAGGCAGAAGTAAGAGCAAAATCTCCAGAATATGTCTGATACTTCATCTATGCAGCACATTCTTTCTTCTCATAGAATGCGCACTTACTTGGAATTGTAAAATAGCTGAAAAAATAAAATTTTGCTCATCTGTGTATTTGTTCATTCGGTCTTTTGCTTATCTGATGTAGTTAAAATTTTTAAGAAATAAACTATTGAATTTGCTTCTTTATTTCTCAACTACATCTTTCTTTTCAAATTACTACCAGCCTTGTAGCTCTGTAGCATTGTACATGATAGGCTCTCTTTAAAATATGGTTACAAATTTGAATCCATTATTGATAAAGCTTCAATTTTTTTTCATAAATACTAGAGCCAGGAGTAACTATTCTGGCTATCAGATCAATCTCATGTTTTAACATATGCTGTAGAAAGTTCCTCTTTCCTGTATCTATCTTCCACACAATTCCTGCATCTATTAACTTGCGGTTAAAAGGAACTTTGCAAAAGCTTCCAACAGTGTATCCAAGTCAACACTATAAGGAGGAACATATTTTGAGTATGACATCCACTGTCTTCTGGATTAGAAATTTATGCATCTGTACAATAGCCTTAACCCCCCAAAGTGAACATTTATACAAAAAAAGTTTTTTTCCAGTCACTTAGATGTGAAGAAATTGGTATCTAAGTTCAGAACATTTCTTTTTGGATGAAATGTAAAAACTTTTAGATTTTATTTTCTACTCTTGCTGTATTTTTGACATTTTAATCTTCTCCATCATTTAAAAAGAACAAAAACTTAGCTGAACTTGTGTTCATACCCAACAGATGCATTCAGAAACAGATTTTATCTCCCTTTGCTCTTTGTGTCCTGGAAAATTAGTTTCTAACTCTGATGAAAGAAGGATTAGCTTTAATCCTACAGAATGCTGTAGATTTTCTTCAGTGATGCTAAAGATAGCAGAATTGATTCCATTGTAATTTTTGTCTTAGAGTATCAAACTTTTGGAAAATATTAATGTCAGATAAAGTGAGGCCTCAAATCTCTCCGTCACTGGTCTTTGTGTTAGTCAAAATGTGGCAGTAGATCAGATCTTACAATGCTGATTTTTTTAAAATGTTATTTTCTTTAGAAAACCTTACTTGCTCTAATTTTGTGAGATAATAAAAAAAAAAAAAAAAAGTAAAAAGATATTAAAAGCTTACAAATTACAAATACAGGCTTACTGGTTGTTCTGGCAGCTTGAGATGTTAGGCTTGGGTTCTATATTTTTCCTATGAAAACTCTAGAGGGGGTTTCTAAATAGTGAAGACACTACCAACCAGCCAGTTTGTCTTTATTTAAAGTTTCTTGTTGTACATTTAAATGTCAGCAAACATTAGAAATAATCCAAATATTTCAAGAAAAAAACACACCTTGTATTAATTTTTTTCCAATGTTTTTGGATGCTATATACTGACATGTCCCAGGAAAGTGCTGCTGTCATAAACTTCTTGATTTAAGTTCACACATTGAAAGAAATGGTAGACAAAAGGCTTTTTACAATTCCTGAACATACAGCTGGGAAAAGGTCTCCATTATTATCCATGTTTTCTGAATCAGGCTGACAGAGTGTTGTCTTGAGGCTCTGTACAGGTCTTTGCAAGAGAAGTGACCAACCAGACTATGGTATCCCAGCCTATTATTTGTTGCAGTAAGGTAACTCTGATGGTGAGTTTTGACATTTTTCTGGCAGTGTCAAGATTTCAGAGAGTTTCCAGTGTATGGCTGGCCTGCCATCCAGTTGGCCAAAGTCCCCTGTAGCTGCAAGAGCAGCAGTCACAGAAAAGGCATTGACAGGCAATCTGAAAGATTTGGAAAGGAATTTGTTGTGAAGAATGTCTATTTTTACTATCCTACTCTCTTGTGGGTAGCTGTTGACAGATCAACTACCCAAGCACTTCAGTAGAAGGAAAGAATCTCTTTCGTGCTTGAAGATTGTCCAACACATTACACTATGCTTAAAGTGGTATCTCCCTATAAAAAATGACAAGTTTTGTCCTGCTGAGGGACTTTGATTTCCTGGGTGGTTGACAGAAGAAATTATCTTTAACATACTCTACTACACCTCCATTAAAAAAAAACATAACAAACAAACACGTAACACAAGCTGTTATATATAGTCAGATTTATCCCTGAACCAATATCTTGGCCAAAGGGTCTACTGTGCACATCTTCAATGCAGGACTATTCTAAAGAAAGCTGAGACCCTGCAGACCCTGCTAATAGGCAGTCGGTTTAGGACAGTACCTATAAATCTTTGGATAAATTCAACATACCAGAGGTTGTGTACACCACAGTGTTTTCTATTTCTCTCACTATTCTTTCTGTGCTGACAGCCTGAGAAACATTTTATAATTGTTTTTTTGAAACACTGCCCAACTTTCTTTGGCTTGCTGGCACAGTTTGGGTCAGAAAAGCCATGTGAGCTTGACTCTTTATGAGAAAGTTGCAGAGGTATTTGTGCAACTTTGGCTGTGATGTTGGTGTCATTGTTGCCCAGAAAAGTCCCTTAAATACCTGCTGCAATTGATGCCTATATGCTTTCTTTTATCATGGACTCTCATAGAATCTCATAGAGTACACTGAGCTGAAAGGGACCCATCAGGATCATTGAGTTCAAATCCTCGTCCTGCACAGAATCTCACCATGTGCTTCAGAGAATTGTCAAAAAATGTTATTGATCTCTGTAAGGCTGGTGCTGTGACCACTGTCCTGGGGAGCCTGTTCCAGCGCCCCAGCACCCTCTGGGTGAAGAATCTTTTCCCAATATCCAACCTAAACCCCACCTGACACACAATTCACACCATTCCCTCAAGTCCCATATCTGATAACCAGAGAGAAGAGATCAGTGCCTGCCCCTCCACTTCCCCTCCTGAGGAAGCTGTTCTTTTCCTTTAAAATCCAGCTTTAATGTGAATGGGGCAATTTGCCTTGTTGTAGCTCAAGTGGGATTTCCTACTTAAAGAGACTGTTTTTTCTTTCCAAACAAACAAATAACTACATAGTGCCAACACAAAAGGCTGTTGAAAAACATCACATGCATGGAGCTTACTGAATGACTATAAGACCTTTTTGATCTTTCAGCATGGACCTCTGAACCCAACAAAATAAACAACCCAGATTATGTCCTAATTGTTCTTTGTGAGCAGAGCTGCAACACCTGGGTGTGTGGTTTCCCTTTATAAATTAAAAGGTCAAGCTCGCCCCTCCTCCCTTTAGGAAAACATCCTGTGCCTATGCTCTCAGTGGCCTTAGGCAGCTAATCAGTTTTGCGCCAGTGGGTTAGTTGTGTGTGCAAGAGTCTAGTTTGAATGTATCATGGCCCCTTCCCCCTCCATTTTAATCTCTGCTTGTTGTTCTCTTTGTAAACATTCTTACCATTTAATCATTAAAGAGATGATGCTTGACAAACGGGAGCACACTCATACCAAGGCCTGAGCTCTTGCAGGCATATGATGTGAATAAACTGATGTGAGCTGCATAAAAAGCTACTCCAGTATATATAAGGGACCTTGCCTCCCTTGGTCTGGAAACAGACACTCACACAGTGGATATGAATTCCCAATCTCATCAGTAACAGAAATACACCAGCTGTAACAGACATAAAATAGGAATGGAAAAATTTCTTAATTAGAAAATGGAAAAAATGGTCTAAGACTAGGGTGATTATACTGGAAAACACATAGCATGCTGCCACCATTTGTATTTTTTTTCATTGTAGAGGTAAAAATATCTTACCAGGCTGTAGTGCTGACAGTCTGCTGTTTTACTTCTCTACATACGGCATGCTGGTCTTTTTGAAAGTACTGCAAATATGTTAAATTTAACATACGTTACTCTACTTACAGGGTAGATTTCTCTTTGGGAAAAAATGTATTTTTAAAAAACACTGTATTGTTTTAAAATAAACAGCCAAACAGTCCAA
>VZTX01002612.1:0-24597 GCA_013400915.1 Pardalotus punctatus | reverse complement strand
GTGCGCGCGCCCAAGGTCACCCGCCCGCGGCGCTTCCCGCGCCCGCCCGCACCGGATCCCCCCCGTGTCCCACCCGCGTCCAGCCTCGTGTCCCTTCGTGTCCTCCTGTCCTGTCAACTGACGGGGAGACGCGGGGCGAGGGGACAACACGCCGGTCGAGGGAGGGGATTGTCCCGCTCCGCTGGTGCGGCCTCACCTTGAGTCCTGCGTGCAGTTTTAGGCGCCACAATATAAGAAAGATATTGAGGTGTTAGAGAGCGTCCGGAGGAGAGCAACAGACATGGTAAAGGGCCTTGAGGAGAAGTGTTAGGAGGAGCGGCTGAGATTGCTTGGTGTGTTTAGCCTGGAGGAGACTGAGGGGGATACCTCATCGCAGTCGAAAACTTCCTTGTGAGGGGAAGCAGAGGAGCGGCTCCGGTCTCTGCTCTCTGGGAGCAGTGACAGAACCCGAGAGAATGGCTGGAGCTGTGTCCGGAGAGGTTTAGGCTGGATCTCAGGGAAAGGTTTTTCCCCCAGAGGGTGGTGGAGCACTGAACAGGGTCCCCAGGGAATGGTCCCGGCCCCAAGGCTGCCAGAGCTTCCGGAGCGTTTGGACAACGCTCTCAGGCCCCGGGGGGGATTGTTGGGGTGTCTGCAGGGCCAGGAATTGCACTCGATGGCCCTTGGGGGTCCGTTCTGTGGTTTTGTGAACCCGCTGGGGACTTTGTTTTGGTGACTCATCAAGGCTGCCCCGAGGGGTCTGGGGTGGAGAAGGGGGAGGCTGGTGGGACAAAGGCGGCACCAGGAGCCCCCCTCGCCCTCCACGTCCTCTCATCGGGCTGCCCTCCTGAGCTCTCCTCTGCTGTCCTCTACTCGGGATGGGTTCCAGGCAGGAAAATCCTGGTTTTAAGCATTCTCAAGGGTTTTGTGGCTTCAAACTGAAAACCTGAGACCGGTCTGGTTCTTATGATACGCTTTTAGAGTCATAGAAATGCTTGGGTTGGAAAGGACCTTAGAGATCATTCAGTTGTACTCAGTGTTATTCTACTTGAAAGCTGTACCCTGGTGACATTGAAATTATCAGACTGCAGACTTGGCCGTGGTAGAACTCGAAGTAGCAAAAACCAAATTAAAAAATCCTTGACTGATGCTTCCACTGCAAGTTTTAGCACAGAATTTGCCCATCAGAACTGGTCACCTTGTTTGAAACTAGAAACACGAACCACTTGTCCTGTGCTGCTTGCATTGCTTTGTAAGCTGCTTATTTACTGCATGTTCTTAATTTGTAAATCCTAAAAATACAGGAGGCAGGATAAGTGATTTGAATATCATGTTGGGATGGTTTGGGTTGGGAGGGACCTTAGAGGTCATCTAATTTCAATGCACATTCCACGAGGCCTATTTAAATATGTGGGTTTTGCTCTGAAAGTGTTTTTGTTTGCTCCTGGGCGTTAATCACTGTCCGGTGCCTTATGAGAGACCTGACCAGGTCTGACTTCTCAGGCTGTAGGTGAGTGCCAGGCTCTAGGTTATTCTATGAAATATCATCAACTCCCCTCCTGAGCAGGTTTGTCTGTCCCAGAGTTTGTTCCCAGTCCCAGGCTGTGATCCTTCAGAGCTGTAATCAGATAGGGAAGGATTGGGGGTTAATCAGAGAGGGAAATATTCTTTCTTCTCCTCCCCTGAAAGCGCTCAGAGGGAAAGGTGAGAGCGTAGAACAAACAGCAGGTACTCCAGCCCTGGGAAGGAAGCTCTGGTTTGAAGGTGTTGTGAGAGGCAAGTGTGGATGGGAAGTTATGAATTAAACTGCTTTTCTAGGTAGAGATTTTAAGAAAAAATACGGAGGCTGTAGGCCTTGCAGGTGTGTTCATATGGGTAGGGAGAGGCCTTGTGTTATTTGTTGTAATTAATTAGTACTTGGAGCTGGTTTGGATGAAAAAAAGTGCTGATCTTGGTCCTTCTGTCCTGCAGCTGATGGGGGCTGTGCTGAGGTATTAATCAAAGGTGTTAACCAAACCCTGGATTATTTATGTAGGCAAAAATATTGTGCTTTTGTTGAGTTTTGGTGGTTTTAAAATACCTGTACCTGCATTTTCACTAATTCTGGGATGATTTGCTCCAGCAGCAAGTACGTTTATGGCAACAAAGAATAAATTAGCAGCTAAAATTCTCACAGGAAGTAGTGAGGCAGAACACTTGGTTAAAACTTATTATACAGCTGCAACTTCTGAAGAGTCATTACCCCACTTTCTGCTCCTGCAATGATCCCTGTGGGGAATTCTGCTGCTTCAGGGGTGCTGCACTTGTTGGGGTCTCACTGCTCGTGGTGGACAGACGCACCTGCCCAAAAATCAGGCTGGTGGTTTGTGTTGTCACCTGGCTCTGATGGGAGTGGCTTTACGATCCAGTGGGGATGGACTGTAGTGTCCTCCAGCCTATAAATTTGGAGCTTTATGGAGGTGTGGGGTTCAGGGGTGATGTCAGCAGGTGCAAACTAAAAATATAGAAGAGTCTGAGAGGAGACTCACGAGAGTCTGCAGCTTCTTCCTGAGGAGCAACACCAAGCTCTGCTCTCTGGGACCAGGGACAGGACCCAAGGGAGTGGCTGGAGCTGTGCCTGGGGAGGTTTTGGTTGGTATCAGGAAAAGCTTTTTCCCCCAGAGCATGGTGGGGCACTGAACAGGCCTCCCCCAGGAATGGTCCCAGCCCCAAGGCTGCCAGAGCTCCAGGAGTGTTTGGACAATGCTCCCAGGGATGCACAGGGTGGGATTGTTGGGGTGTCTGTGCAGGGCCAGGAGTTGGATGCCATGTTCATGGATCCCTTCCAACTCGGGATATTCTATGAACTTTATATGTTTCTATGAATTTAATAACTACCCGCCCATAAACTGTTAGGACCAAAAGTATTTCAGGATGGAGCCTGGGTAAGACCTTTGGAAAGGGCTGGTGATGCAGCAGAGCGTGAGGGCAGGAGCACTCATGCAACCGTCCTGCCTCACAGCTGTCCGGTACGATACCACATCTGGATTTTTGTAAACTCTGGCCCTGCTCAGTGTCTTCAGACCAATCCACAGAGGATCCCAAGGCAGAGGATTCCTGGCTTTTGGTATTCCATAGTACAAACCAAGGCTGTGTATTTCAATGCAGCTGCTGGAGCTGGCCTTGAGCAACCCAGCTTTGCTGTTTCAGTCCATGTAGGGTGACGACAAATAATTAATGGTGGAGTTGGAAGGTTTCAGTGACCTCCCTCCCTGCAGACAACTTGGTGTTCTTTCAGAACACAGCTGGTACTTTCAGACTGATGTAAAGTAGATAAATCTTGTATACCAAGCTATCAAATTTGGTTAAAAACACCCCAGACAAACCATATGCTCAAATTTGGTTGGTCAAGAGAATATCATTAACACATAGCAAAACTTTATTGTGAATATAACAGTAGATAAGCTGGTTTTCATTTGTTATTAGGAAATAGAGGTACTTATTTGCCCTAAAAATAATGGCACAGGGAGCAGAGAGATTTGTGAGGGAAAGTGGTGAAGGGGCAGTTGGGGCAGCCACCAGGATGGTGGGGCCACCTGGGTGAAGTCTGGCTGGTCCCAGAACGTGACCTGTTGCCGTGAACTGGCTGGTGTTGAGCAAGGCCCTGAGCCCGTGCCAGGAACCAGCACACTGCCAGAGGGAACTGGGGGCACTTTTCCAATCCTTGAGGAAAACTTCGTCATCCCGAGCATGCACGCAGAAAACAGGCCAGCTTTGAGAGAGGGCAGGGGAGGGGTG
The DNA here is from genome assembly GCA_013400915.1 of Pardalotus punctatus. NCBI lineage: Eukaryota > Metazoa > Chordata > Aves > Passeriformes > Pardalotidae > Pardalotus > Pardalotus punctatus. The sequence continues at coordinate 20,841 of VZTX01002612.1, read as the reverse complement.
CCATGTCCTGCCCCTGCTGCACTCGGGGAGGGGTCACACGTCCTTTTGCATTACGATAACACAGCAGCAGATGCAGCCTCTGTCTGCTGTGACACTGAGGGCTGTCTTTGCCTTGCATGTCACCAGCTCAGTTGTTTTCTGGCTGCTCAAGGAGACGCTTTGATCAGCGCTTAACAGTTGGTCTGTTTTTGTGAAAGACAAGACTCGTGTCACGTCTCAGCTTGTAACTTAGGAACAGAATTTGCCTCAATGGAACAAGGCTCGTAGGTGCTGTGTAGTATTGAATTTTGTCACTTTGGCTGGTACACAAGGGTCGTGACATGATGTCATATCACAGAGAAGTGAATCAAAGTGGAAAGGGATGGGCTGGTTTTGTCAGTGAGCTGCCCTGCTCCACAGGAACTTCAAGTTGCAAGGCTTTCACTTCTCTGCATCTCTGACTGCCGTTACCTGCTCCTGAAAGAGCGGGTGAGAGGAATTTTAACATTTTTTGTTAGGAGAAATTCAACTTTGCTTGTGTAAGTTAGGATGGAGGAATTGCCACCACCCGCGTCTGTACCCAGGTATAGGTGATAGCAAGTAGAACACAAAGCAGAAGGTGGTTCCTCTCTTTGAGGTCTGACAGAGAACTAGAGGGCATCCTCCAAAAATAAACTATCCCAGCACTTTTCTGTGCAGACATGGAACCATCAACAGCAGAGTTTTTCACAGAATCGCATGATCTCCTGAGCTGGAAGGGACCCCCAAGGATCATCAAAGCCCTGCACAGACACCCCAACAATCCCACCCTGTCCCAGAGCGTTGTCCAAATGTTCCTGGAGCTCTGGCAGCCTCTGGGGTCGGGACCATTCCCTGGGGAGCCTGTTCAGTGCCTGAGCACCCTCTGGGGAAGAATCTTTCCCTGGTATCCATCCCAACTCCCTGACACAGCTCCAGCCGTTCCATGGGGTCCAGCCGCTGATCCCAGAGAGCCAAGATTGGTGCTGCCTCTCAGGAGAAAGCTGCAGACACCCATGAGGGTTTTTCTTTTTTTGGGCTTGGTTTGTGGTACTGACAAGAGCCAAGTTTTGAGGTGGCTATAACCAACCTTTAATTACTGAGTAATGACTCTGCTGGAAGTTTTGTCACACCCAGGAGTTGATAAAGAGCTGCAGATCCGGCAGCCTGCCATGGAGCTCCTCTAGCACATCCCCAGGTACTTGGGCATGTTGTGACCTGAAACCCTGCAGATTTGGGTGCTCTTTGCAGAAGAAGAGTTCGGTCAGTTTTAAGCAGTTTAGTTTGGGGTTTAGCCATGACTTTCTCATCTGCCTGGCTCTATCTCGAAACTGGGCTGTACAATGGTTTCACAACCAGAGCTGGATTAGCGCTGCTCTGTTATTTAGTACCTGCTGCACAGGTTTGACTTCTGTCTCAGGCCTGAGCTCGACAGTTCTACTTTTGCTTTCACCCCACGAGAAGGTGCTGGCAGCCAAGGGAGTGTTTTGTGGTGAGAGAGGGAGCAGCACAGAGCAGGGATGGAGGAAGGGCTTGGTTTAATCAGTGGCTTCAAGTGCAGCGCCAGCTTCGTTGGGTGTGTTGGAGGCCCTGGTACCCCCACGCCTGTCCGGAAGAGCTGGGTTGTGCCTTAAATAAAGTGGAGTATCTGCTGTAGCCCCTAAACCTGCTCTGTGCTTCATTTGCAGAAAGCTGTTCGTGGGTGGCTTGGACTGGAGCACGACACAAGGTGAGCAACGTGCTGCTGTTGTGCAAACCCAACCATGAGCTCCTAACAGGCACTGCTGTGGTGGGAAGATTGGGCTGAGAGTCTCCTGCTCCTCTGCTAATTAATAAAACTTTCTCTAGAGGCAGCTCAGATATATGGTAGTACTCCTGGGTTTATATTGTTTGGTGCTGAAGTTTTTGTCAGCTCAACAGAGAACCCTTTTTATAATCACTTTCTTACTATTTTCCATTTTTATGAGTGGAAATAAACTGTTGTCTACCATTTGTTTACAGGAAGTAAAATGTGATCATTTTCAAAAGATGAGTTTTAAGTTGTTTTCCATGTTTACTGATCTGTTGTTTCATAATTGCAAACAGTCTGGTGTTGTTAATATCTGGTTCTGTTTAATACTTGCTTTTTTGTTTCTTTAACAGAAACTCTTCGTAACTACTTCTCCCAGTATGGAGAAGTTGTAGACTGTGTAATAATGAAAGACAAAACAACAAATCAATCTCGAGGATTTGGATTTGTCAAATTTAAAGATCCCAACTGTGTGGGAACAGTGCTGGCCAGCAGACCTCATACGTTAGATGGCCGAAATGTAAGTTGCTTTTGTGTTGTTATTTTTTTTTCTGCACCAGATTCAAAGACTTGCTTTAAATTCTGGCTCCTTATTTGCAGAGTGTCAAAGTTAACCTGGTTGTTGGTTTAAATGATTTATTGTAAGGAAGCTCTAACTCAGTGGCTTGTGTTGCTTTGCACTGAGGAGCTGCATGTCAGCAGGGCTGGGTTCAGCTGTCACAAACATAACTTTTAGAGCAAAATTCTGCATGCTGAGGTCTGACCAAACTGGAACTTCTTCCAGATTGATCCAAAGCCATGTACACCTCGGGGGATGCAGCCAGAGCGGACACGACCGAAGGAAGGATGGGTAAGGAAAGAGCCCTGTGTGTCCTGCCTGTTGTCTGAGTTCTCTTGAACTCCCTTGGGTTGTATCCATGTTTTAAGGGCAGAAGTCAGTATGCAGGCCTCGAGTGTAAATTTTATTTCTAAAAATTATCTTTTACTTAGATTTCAGTGGGCAAGCTCTGTGCAGAGCAGTGTCAGTTTAGGTCTGGTGTTTCTTAAACTCTTAGTGATGCTTTTAGTGCCTTTTAGTGATGCTTCAGATTTGAGAGCAGTGTCTGGAAGGGCACTGGCAGGGCTGATGCTGTTCAGCCCACTCCACACCCTGCAGCTTCATCAGATTTCGGTGTAAAATGAGTCAGTGGCCTCAGAACACAGGCCCTGGTTTCCTGGTCCTCTGAAGAACAGGGAACACTGACCCTCTGAGCTCAGAACGTGCTTCTCTTTCATGACTGGGAGACTCAAGGCTGGAGCTCTCCCCCTCAGCCTGCCAGAGCCCATTGTTCACGGTTCAGTGTAAAATGATAGAAGCAGCCAACCTGATTGTCCTTCTGACTGAATTTTCTCCTCCTTGATTTAGCAGAAAGGATCCAGGAGCGATAACAATAAATCCAATAAAATTTTTGTTGGTGGGATTCCTCATAACTGTGGCGAGACAGAGCTCAGGGAATACTTCAAGAAGTTCGGAGTGGTGAGTCCTGGGGGGGAAGGTGCCTCCCCTCCCTGCTGCGTCCTCTCTCATTTCCTCAAGCTGTCAGATTTGGGGGTAATTTGGACAAACTGTTGGAGGGGTACATGAAGCATTTTATGAGAAACTGTAGTGAATGATCAGCTGGAAATGTCTCTTGGCAGAACATACTGCTCATGTGGAACTTATTTTGCTCTTTCTGTCTCCTCATGTTTAAGTCTACCTGATGCATTATTCTGTCCCTTCTTGCAAAAACTCCTGAGCTGAGGTGGCTTAGGAAGGATTTTTTATTACTATTATTTATTTTTATTATTTTTTTTCTCCTTTCTCTTGATACCTTACAGCTGGGCAATTAAAAATGTCTGCTGATTATTTTTTGGGAACAACGAGTCCCTCAGTGGGTTTAGTTTTAAGATCCTGGTCTTTGACTATGTGTACAGATAGGTTAAATTTGGTTCTCCTGCCATTATTTGGGAGCAGTAGCTGCTTTCAGATCATCATCTGGAATCATCTGAGTTTTGGTGTCCCTAGGATCTCCATTCTGAGAAACTGCTCCTCATGCACCTTTTGTAATTCAGTTTGTAACCTTGGACTAAAATGACTGTGTCTTCTGTTTATTATTGTTTTATTTAGTTTTAATGCCCATTTATCCCAGCTCTCACCGCCCCTTTCAGGTGGTAAACCACTGAATTAAATAATTCAACTGTAATTAAGTTCGAGGAAGTTAAAGATTGCCTGAGTTAAATTCAGGACTGTGCTGGTAAAATTGAACTTGATTGGCATTTAGTGTGGTTTTTGATACTTTTTTCAATAACCTTTCTCTAAGATTTCTTAGTGGCAACAAAGGATTTATTGAGAAACAGGTTCTTAAGTTTATCAACAATTAAATCAGTGTTTAAAATCCCATTAAGGTAATTTATTTAAAACACAAAAAGCAACAGCTAATGACTATTTCTTTAGCTTGAAAGGCTGTAGTAGAGTAATAATAAAAGCAGGGAGCACGTTCCACAGCTGTGGAATGTAGTTTCTAAAGGCTCTTCCTCACAGACTTGGCTTTCCATCTGTGTCCTGGATGCTGGGGAGATACAGGGTATGTCCTGCAAGTGTAGAAGGCAACAGCCACAACTGTAAGTGCGCTTTAAAAGTAAGTAGTAGCACTTTACTCATAGTATAGAATTCAAAAAAGTCTTCCTGGAGTTGTAAAGAGCCCCTTTGGAGCAGTGGAGTCTCCCAAATGTTTTGTGGCCATGAGAGTGAAGAGCCCAAGGCAGGCAGTGATTTTTAGCCCTGGTAATTGCTGGGTCATTAAGGCCACGGTGAAGAAGAGGATCCCAATGGAGCAGTGGAGGGACAAATCTGTCACTGTCCCATGGCATAATCCCCACATGGACCCCCAAGCCCCAGCTGGTAGCACCCAGTAGGATGTGTACACGAGTGCAGTAACTCAAATCCAGATGTTTTCTGTGCAGTAACTCAAACCCAGATGTTTTCTAGCTGAAAGTAAAGGTAAAATTGTGTCAGATTTTAAACTCATTCAGGGGATTGTAGTAAAAGTATTCTGAGATTTTCTTGAAGATGTGATTCCACAAAATCACACCCATATTGTGACCACTTTTCCGCATCTGAGAGATTTCAGGGCAGTTCCTTTCAGCCCTTTTAATGTTGCCTTTGACATAAACATTTCACCTCAGGTTTTGTTTAAATTGTAGTCACAGTGGTGCTTATTCTGAGAAGAATAATCTTAAAGCCCTTGAACAGCTTGCAATTTCCAGTTTTTCTTTTTTTTAAAGTAAAAATCAGACTGATACTGCTCATCCAGAACTTAGAGGGGTTTTGTAAAGCTGTTTAAAGCATTGGCTTAACTGGTGCTCTGGGCCACACTGGTGCTCCAGTAATTCAATCAGAGGAGCCCTGCACATTCGTAAAGATGCCTGGAGCTCAAGCTGTGTTTCATGGTGAAAGTGAAAATGATTAAAAATGGGGAAAATCATCTTTTAAAAAGCCACACTGATGAGTTGCTGCAAAACAAACCTTAGGGGTGTGTAATGGGCCATAGTGTGGGGACAAACAGTGCAACGACCTCAATGTTAAATTAAAATGTTAAGTGTGATGAGACAATACAGATGAACTCAGGCTTTCTAAACTCCCAGGAAGAGCAATATTGCCTGGTTTTGTGCTGTGTCTGGGATGATGGCTGCAGTTGAACTGTGCTTTGTGGGTAGAGAGCAGGAACCAGCCGGTGGTGACTGTTCCAGCCCTCCCCTGGTAGCACAGTGAGTAGAATTTCCCTTCTCTCTTCCAGGTCACTGAAGTTGTAATGATCTATGACGCAGAGAAACAGAGGCCCCGAGGTAAAGGCTGATCTAGTTTGTCCTTGAAATTTCTTCATACTCTCCTATAGTCAGATGGCAAACTATTTCACACCATCAGAAAAGGTAGATTTTTTTTTTTTTCCCCTATGTTGCCTCAGGAAAAAGAATAATTCACTGGGCAAACATCACTTCAAGTCTAGACTCTTCATCTCCGGCTTCACTTGGGTCTGTGCATTTCAACTCAGATGTTTCATGCTCATTTATGGGTTGGGTTTTTGTTGGTTTTTTTTTTTTAGTTGAATGAAATTTGATTCTCGAGCCACTCCTGTGGCTTAAGGTACTTTTGAGGGGGGGGGGAAAAAAAGCAGATTTTCCTCCTGTTCCTCATGAGAGGTACGTTGGGTCTGTAAGTGCATGGGGGGTGCTCCAGACAGAGCACGAGACAGGACAGAATCCATCCATCACCTGCTTTTTGTTTTGGTTAAATGGCTTCACCTCAAATTAAAGAAAAAACGTTTCTCAAACAACACAAAATAATTCTGAAATATTTATATATGCATTTTTAATTTGGATATACAATCCCTGTATGGCAGACTGCTTTTTAAGAGGGAGGGGAAAAAACCCAAAAACCTGGAAAAATCACTAGATATTGAATCAAGCTGGGAACCTTTGGTCAAAATATGAAGCAATTTCCATGTCACGCACGTCCCTTTGCATCCACCATCTGTTTGCCAAGGAAGAGGCAATATTTTAGCACGTGAAGCTTAGCTGTGCTCCCACCCTGTAGCATGTTGGACATGCTAGAGAATAGTTTGCCATCTGAACTTTTCATTTCTCTTCTGCTTCATTATTAAGAAATATATCCTTCACTTCATATTTATTAAGCTGTTAAGTCTTAGTTTTATTTTTAATTTAGACATACATCCTTAGTGACATATTTAAGTGTTTCATAGTAAAGTATGGTAATGTTAAGTAAGTTCTTTTTTTGTTTCTTTTCTCTCTGTGAATTGTTTGACTGTGATTAACGATATCTCTTTAGATTTCTTCTCTCTAGGTGATAATTTATCACAGAGGTACAGGCCAGTTCCGCAGTCAGAGGAGGGACGGGCTTTGTCTTTTATTGGAGTGTAAACGAAGTTTCAATATATTTGTTTTTTTGTTTTCTTGCTTTAGCTATCCTAATCTTCTTCCAACAGATACCTTTGATTTAAGCAGTACATAAATTCTTCTGTTTCAATGCTCTAGAGCAGCTGGTTTTGGATAGAGGAGACAAAGACACTGGCATCCGAATGTGATTTGGGGCTGAAGTTCTGAAACATTTCAGTAATTATTGTATCATCTCTATCTTTGCAATATTTAATCCCAGCCTTGCAGCCTCTGAGCAAAAGGTACTAAAACATCAAGCCTGGTCTGGATTAATCCTGCCTCAATTAATGGCTTCTCTGCTTCAAGCTCTACTAAAAAAAAAGCCAGGGAAAGGAGGGCTTGGGGTGCAAAGCACAAGTGCCAGATGGGGGAAAGGTCTTGTCTCCATCCACAGAAAACTTCCTCCCCTAAATCATCCGACTTCTTAAGCACTTCTTGAATCCTGTCTCTCTGCCTTTCGTTTCTGTGCTGTTCCAGTCTTTTTTTAGTGTGGTGACTAACAGTCATCTCCCAGAATGGCCTTGGCAGTCCCTGGGGGGTGCTAGGAAAAATTCCTCTGGTCTGCATTGGGCACTCCTGGTTGTGCATCCCAGAACACGTTTTCTCTTGCCTTCCCTCTCTGCTCTGTGTCCTCTTGCTCCTCTGTCCCCTTATCCTTTTAATGACTATCGATAAAATTCCAGAGGCCACTTCAGTGCCATCTCTCCTTGGACCCTTCTGAATTTTGCCTTCTCCCATTCACTTAACCACTTTACCACCCTTCCTCTGGAAGTGCACATCAATTTGCTGGTAGGAGGAGGGAAAATGATCCCTGTTCCTAATCCCTATAGCATCCATTTACCTCCAGCTCCTCAGGAGAGCCCTGAGCACCAGATTCTCAGGTGATGTCCTTGAGGAGCTGAGTGGTGTCAGGTATCCATGTGATCTTTGCTTCCTCCCAATCCTGCCTGCTCCTGCCAGCTCTGCCTCATCCAAACTCTTCCCAGAGCCCTGAGCACAGCAGCCCTTTTACATCTCTGAAGGAACAAAGTGGCTTTGGTGCAGTCTCAGCTTCTCCTGATTCCTGTTCTTGGCCAAACCAACAGCTGGGAAGGGATTTCCAGGTTCTCACTGTATCTGTTCTCCTCCTCCCTTGGCTGCAGACCAGCCCTGTCACTCTGCTCTGGTCATCTTGGATTCCTGCTGAATGCATTTCATTTCTCCAGGCTTTAACAGAGTCCTGCCCTTCAAAAACTAAAGCTGTGGCTGGTGGGTTTCATCACTTCTGCTCAAAATGTCACCTTGGAGTTCTGCTGTGTTACTCTGATTTTTTCACTCTTCCTTATCTTGTGCTGACTGACTCTTTTAATTCCCCATTTTTAAATTTATTTACCAGTTTCTTCAATGACCTCTTGCTCTCCCTCTTCCACCCCTCCAACCCCATCCCGCAATCTATTCCCCTCCTTTTGCTTTGGAATCAATTTTAACAACCCTCACATACAGATGGAATCCATTGTTTTTCTTCCCCATCTCTTTTTAGACAAAAGGCTGGAATACTAAACGTGATTTAAATACAAACACTTTTTCCTTTGGCTCCAACACTCGGATTTCTGGTTAACTCAGACAAATATATTGTGATGAAATGCTGCTCTCAGCTTCGAGGCTGCTTTCATCACAGCTCCACAAAACTTCGTTTATACTGCCAGTCTCTTGTGTGTGGGAAATGCCAAGTTTTTTCCTTTTTATTTTCAGTTTATTTTAGTGATGTCTTTTGCTCTTGTTGCTGACAGCAGAATTTGACCTGCTGGAATCTATTTTGGCCTGTATCTTTGTGTATTTTTATATTTATATATATATATATATAAACTTTCTCTACACTAGGCCTCTTTGGGCTTACCCAACGCAGTTGGATAAGCGTGGAGAGACATTCCTGTGCTAGATCCTGTATTCTGTAACGCTTTAGAGCAAGATTTGGCTGCTGTCAGCACTAGCTGCAAAGCAAAACGCAAACCAAGGGGGAAATCTTGGGTTTCAGAAAAGCAGAACCGCATCCATGTTCCATAAACGCTTCCCACGCCGCACCTCGGGTTTCTTTTCTAATTTTTATTGCTCTCCCCCTTTCCCCCCCGTAGCTAATCCAAAGAATGGCACAATTCCTGTACTGCATGTGTCCCTCCCTGCCCTGGGTTGTCCCCACCAGCAGCCAGTGGGTGATGGCATGAAGCAGCCGCCGTGTCCTGGGGGATTAACCACTATTTTGCCACTCTCTCGGCTGTATCAGCAGCTACAACCTACTTGCAGTGGTTCTCAGAGTGACCTCAAAAAAGGGACCTTTGCCTGCTTTTCCAGAGTTTCCTCCAAGCATCAAAAGCTGCTGGATCCAGCTGAGCTGCCACCAGCCAGGACCGTGGTCAGGTGGAGGGGAACGAGCCACCTGTTGGGGGCAAAAAAGACTGGGAAGTTGTGTAGATTTTCAAAAGAAAACCAGCAGGAAATACGAGAAATAAAAACAGGTTCAGAATGTGGTGGCAACACCACGTTCTGTGTAAGCAACACCTCACAGGGGTTGCTGTGTTGGGAAGGAGTAACACCTGTTCCTTGCTTTTTCTCCAAGGTGTGGAAAACTTGAGAACCTCTGATGTAGGTTGTTAGTTTCTGAAGCTTCTCATTCATCCATGGAGTGGTAAAATTTCTCATGCTTTAACAGCTACATTTCAAAACCAACTTTCTTATTTTCCACGGAAAATATTCCCTAACTGGAAGCTGGGCTAAGGGATGGGAGGAAGTTGCTTTGCAGCTTTGGGGAACAGGGATATCTGATAGGTTTTCCTTGGGAAACTAGGCTGAATCAAAGGGAGGAGCAGCAAAAGTTGCTTGACTTTAATCTGCTGTCCCACAAGTATTTTGATTTTGGCAGTTTTTTTTCCATTTCCTGGTAGGTGGATGAGGAATAAAATCAAATTAAAAGCCGGTTAACAAGCTCAGTTCGAAGCTGCATGCGCGCAATCGAGACGAGGCGCTAAAGCCTCAGCACAGGAAGTATCCATTGCAATTTCCTCAGAGTTTTTGCCAATTGAACACAAGTGTCGTTATCTGAAACCCCTGCTTGAACCCTTGGTCTGCCCCTAATACTGTTCATCATCCTGTTTTGTGTCACAACACCCTGCTACCTTGATTCACTCTTCGTCGTTGGCTAGGTTTTGGATTTATTACTTTCGAGGACGAACAATCAGTGGACCAGGCTGTCAACATGCATTTTCACGACATCATGGGCAAAAAAGTGTGTAGTTGTAGTTTTATTTTACCTTAAGAAAGAACCAAGTCTTGGGCAACGAGCGATTTCACTGGGGAATCCAACTGAATTGTTGGTGGGAGAGCACAGCAGTCCAAATTCAAGGCTTTATCCATGAAGGTGGGGAAAGTCTGAGTTTGCTGGAGAAGGGTGGTTAGGATGGGGTCAGCCTGAGGGAGGGAGGGCTTGGAAGCCTGAGGGTTCAGGCTGTGGGCTCTGTTTGGGGTGAGGCCTTGTGTGTACAGACCTGGGGGCTGCTCTGGCTGAGCAGAACTCGCACTGGGATGAACTGGTGCTCACTGCCTCTGCTTTGAGCACTGCCGTGGTGCGAGGAGAGAAATCAGTGATTTCCAGCTGTTGGAAAAGCAGAATCCCAGTGAAATCCGAGTTGTTCAAGGCTTGGTTTAAGATACCACTCCTTCAGATGTGTACTTGATACTCAAATCTCGAGGTGGTGTGAGACAATCTGCTTTTTATAATCTTAAACTTAAAGAGAAAAAGGGACCAAAAAATAAAACATCCTGAAGGATTGGTTTTTTAAAAAATTGGGTCACTTACTGTGAAACTTTGATACCAACCCACGTACTCTATATAGTATTTAACCACAATGCAGTTAAGTGACCTCTGGTTGTTTCATCTTCATACTGTGTTGTCAGCAAATGGGTGTTGGACAGGGAGGAATTTTTTAGGCTCCTTTGATGTTACTCAGCAAGGAACATGCTTCTACCTGTGGGGAAAAAAAAAACCACCTAAAAGCAAAATAAATTGTTGCAGGACACCCAAGTTTTAGAGAGAGAGAGAGAAAAGAATAACTTAAAGAAAAACAAACCACAGGAAATTCTGGTAAATTTATGTCCTTGCAGCTTTAAAGTATATCCAGTTTTTGAAGTAAGTGTTAAAACTGCTAAACTTGGAGTGAGGGAGTTCAGGGAGACACAGAAAATTCTCACATCCATTAAATTATTGCATTGTATGAGTTTTTAATTGTCCTTAAAGTCTTTTATGTGCTGATACTTCATAAGCCTTTCCTTAGCTAGTGGGGCACAGATTATGCCTATCAGAGGAGTTTTGGTTCATTTTGTGCTATATAATGCCTTTAATTCCTGTGAACTGTTTTGGGGTGGAGGGGTGGGTGATCTCCTGCCGATGGAAACAAAGGAATGTGCTTGTGGGACCCAGCACATCAGTTCTTGGTTCCTGGTGTTTCCTGCCGTGAGCAGATGCAGTAAATCACGTGGGTGTGTGTATGGATCACCTGTATCCCACCAATATTCCCTGCTCTGCCCTTGGAATCGCCTTCAGCGAGCCACTGAAGTGGGAGCTGATCCCACAAAGCCGCAGATCTAAATGGGAACAAAGGAAAAACATGCACGAGGTGCTGGGAGAGGATGGAGAGCCCAGTGTGAGCCTGCAGATGTCACCTCAGTGCTGCTGTGTTTGGAACACAGCACTGAGACTCGGAGTTTTCAGTGCTCCCCAAACAAACCCAATTCCAAACTGAAATAATCTGGATTTGCCCTTTTTTGTCCCCCCTTTCAGTGACAAAAACCAGCAGAATTCAGGGATTTTTAGCTCAGAGTAATAGAGCTGCCTCAGTTCTTGGGGTAACCTGGGCTTTTAGGCAGGTGTGGAATTGGAACCTCCCTATTGCACAGGGAATTTTCAGTCCTCAGTTTGGCAGTTCCCCATTTCCAAGTGTGCACTGAAAAATTAATGGGATTCTTCCACAAGGATTAATGAGCTCCAGATCCCCTGCTCTCTCCTTCACTGCCTAATCATGCCTGCTTTAAAAATGGTGTCTCTCTCTGTCTTTTTGGTAATTAAAAAGGTATTGCTGAAATGAATCCATATGTTGTTGAAAGGGGGGGAAAAAAAATTAAAATTGCAAGAAGGCCTCTGCTTTTGTAAGCAATAACCGAATTCCCTCAAGGCAAATGTGTTAAGACTCATTAATTTGAGTCCTTTGAAAAATTCCCTTGGTTCCTCTCTGGAAGGGCCTTGAGCTGACAGAGATTTGGTTACTGTCATGTCTCATGTCCTTGGGGCATTGGCGGGGGGGCGCGGGGGGCTTTGTCCTTGCCTTGTGCCTGTTTCCTGTTTGTTCTCCGACATGAATGGCTTTTAAGACATGGCAGGAAGAATTCTGAATACTTTATTTTCCATACTACTCAGGCCCATTGATGATTGAGATTTATTTTCTTTGTACTCTGGCACCCATTAAAATTAATCGTGAAATGAAAAAAAAAAAAAGCCTCGGATTCAGCAAGTGCTGAGAGGGTTTCATTNCCCATTAAAATTAATCGTGAAATGAAAAAAAAAAAAAGCCTCGGATTCAGCAAGTGCTGAGAGGGTTTCATTAAATCAGAACTGCCTTTTTTTTTTTTTTTTTTTTTTGAGAGGTTTATGTTGAATGTGCAGCTTATTTTAAGTAGGTCAAATGCACTTATTCCATGGCTGGGAACACTAGGACATTTTATCTTGGAATAAAATAAGTTAAGCACTGTGGCTTACTAATTTTTGAAACAGGAGGGGTTTTGTCACTGACTTAACACAGTATGAAGATTTGCTTCTTATTGACTCAACTGTCCATTTTTATTACTTGCATGTTTGTTTACTTTTTTGTTAGATGTAATGTAAGATTCTCTTATCACATCCATTCCCTCTGACATTGTTTGAGTTAATTGAGATTCTTTAAGCGTTAGCCTGGGGAAGGTAAGTCTTTATCTTCCATTAGACATTTAAATAAAATCTTAAGTTTAAAAAAAAAAAAAGAAAACAATACACAAAAAAATATCAAAAAATGTGTGTTTCTCAGGTATGAGCAGAGCTGAAATTGCAGTTAGTTGGGGTGGGTTAAACTGTCACTTCCAAATGGACCCCAAACATGTTTGGTTAAAGCATTAGTACCCTTTTTCAGAGCAGCCTCTTCACTCAAAATTCTATTTTATTTTAACTGAAAACGTCGTCTTTGTAACTCCTGCCTTGAACATGAAATCAGTCTGTCATTAATGTACAAGATTCCGCTGTTTTAAGTGCAGAGCTGCTGTAAGAGGGTACTGCTGTTTTAAGATTAAAGCCAACTGTACCAAAGTGATTTGTAGGATGCTTTTCTCGGAATCCCTCGACAGTAGGACTTGTAATGTCTTACCATCACCTACACTGTACCTGAGAAACATTGTAAATTACTGGCCTTAAGTTTTAATAATTAAGTACTTTAGACATAAGTCATAAGATGCTAAGTGTAGTCTTAAGTGTAACTGCGGGTGTGTGTGAGGGGACGGGGGGTGCGGGGCCCCCCCAGCCCTCCTGAACGCTGCCTCTGTTTGTTTAGGTGGAGGTGAAACGCGCCGAGCCTCGGGATAGCAAGAGCCAGACTCCGGGGCCGCCGGGGGCCAGCCAGTGGGGAAGCAGGATCATGCCAAGCGCTGCCAACGGCTGGGCAGGGCAGCCCCCTCCGACCTGGCAGCAGGGATACGGCCCCCAAGGTACTGCCCAGCCTCTGCTGTCACCTGTCTGGCCTTTACTGTCACCTCTCCAGCCTTTACAGCTCGCTGCGCTTTGGTTTTCTGGCCTAGACAGCATTCCCAGGTTTATCTCCCTGCTGGATACTGATAGCAGGACTGAATTTTCACCCCCAGTCCTTCCCGAGGTTTTTTCACTGCTTCTCCCAAAAATCCGTCTCAGTGGGTAGAAGGCAGTGGGTTGTGCTGGGTCTGGCACGCGTGCCAGGTGTGTTTTACCTGTTTTGCATAAATCTGCCTGTCCCCACGTGGAATCCCCGTGGGTTGGGGGAACTCAGGGAAGGTGTTAAAAAGGCTCCAGGTGTGACCCCAGCTGTGGAGCAAGGCCTGTGCAAGACCCCAGTGAAAAATGTGGTTGAAATACGGCTTTTCAAGGATGAGGCAGTTACAAAGGAAGTTATCAGGAAAATCTGAAAGGGTTGAGGGGAGAATGGATGGCCTCGCCTTTGGATTTTATTGCTTAATGTAGCCTGGGAAAAAGCAGGCAGCTCTGGTGCAGGGAGCACTTAGTGCACACCAGGAGCCCTGCGGGGCTCAGGAACAGCCGCGTGCCTGGGTTTGATGGCTGCACCCCCCTGAGATTCTAAAGGCAGGATAAATATGCTGAGTTCATCCAAAGACAATTTTGATAACTTCTGGAGAAATACAGCGGGATAATTGAGTTGCTGTGACTTGCTTGCTCTGAGAGATGAGAAATGCTCACCTGGGGGGCTGGAGGGAGCATGGCTGCTCCATCCCTGCTCGGATGGATGGAAGGCAGCACAGGGATTGCTCATTTTCCCCACGGTGCTGATTAACTTGAAAGCTGCAGCTGAGGGTTGACATTGTGCACAGATGTGCTAATCTGCAAACGGAGAAACTCCCATTATTTTCCATGCAGTGATTAGTAGGGAAAATGATATCTGATCTCCTGGAAAGATTAATGTCAGACACGAGCGCATTTATCCTTCAATCTCAGTGCTGCACAACGGATGGGAAAGGCTTTTTAATGCTTCAAAAACTGCAGAAATAACTCACATAAACCTGGGAGTAAATTAAGAATCCCTTGGATGTGTAGTCTGCTGGGATTCTCTGGGGTTTTGTTCTCTGTAGTACTATAGTTTCTTGCACTTGGTATGTGGCAGCTCTCAAATGCTCCATCTGATTTGGGTTTGGGAACTGCTGTCTCTTCTGAGTGTCATTTGCTGAATGATTCAGAGTCTTTCCAGAATTGCACATTCAGAAATAGTCCCACAATGTTGCTTGGGCCGTAAAAATAGCTCTGTGAGGGACACAGGGAGGATACCCAGTCTATCCCAGAGCCGAATCCTTCCTCTTGCATCATCCCCGCTCTGGAGTGCGCAGCTTCAGTGATGTCTAAGGCTCTTTTTTTGTTCTGTTGTAGGGATGTGGGTGCCAGCTGGACAGGCAATTGGTAAGTACATTATATGGGACCAATTCTGAAAGGGAAAAATCCTCCTGAGCACGAGCGCAGCTCCTTTAAGCATTCAAAGTGATTTGAGGATTTCTGTAGGATTTAACCTACATTTAAAAGCTTGATTGAATTTGTCCTGGAAGAACGAAGGGGAAGACAGTGGATTCTTAGCAGCTCAGTAATGGGAGCTGACACACATCCTGCTGTTCCAGCCACATTAATTTGTTATCAAGGGATTACATGCTAAACTGCAATTATTTACAGTGGGGATACTTGGAGGACAAATATTTCCCAAAGTGAGGATTCATAGAAGGCTGAGCCTGCTTTTGAAATCCACTCAACAGCCTTACCCCATCTAGAGGAAGCTGACTCCAGCAGCAGCTCCTTGCTATTCATTTGCTTCAGCTTTTGGCTTTCTCTTCCTTTTGCAGGTGGATATGGACCCCCTCCTCCGGGCAGAGGAGCTCCTCCCCCACCACCACCATTTACCTCATACATAGTCTCCACACCTCCCGGGGGATTCCCGCCTCCACAAGGATTTCCACAGGGCTATGGCACCCCTCCACCATTTAGTAAGTGACCCCCGGGAGCTGGAGCACATCCAGCTCCAAATTCAGCTTTTGCTCACCCTTTCCTGGACTTGGATTTTCCCTGTGTGTTTCACCTATCCTTAATTATTTTTCCCAGATTATATATTCTGAGCTATAATTAACTGTACCCTTTTTTTTTTTAAATTATTTTTTTCTTGGATGCAGTAATTTTCTATTCTCTAGTTTAAAGCTAAATAAATTCAGATACATTGTGTACCCTTGTTAGGACAGCTGAGAGAAAACTTAGAGCTGGTGGTGACCTGGGCCAAACACAGGCAGCGTGTTTTGGAGGAGCTTAAGGAATTAAGGTCACAACTGGCACTGGAAATACAAATAGGATTTTAGCACCTACCTCTCAGGCCGCCTTTTGAAAAGCCTGCCACACACCTGGTTTAAAGAAGAAGGTGGAAAATAACACCCAGTTATCTCAAGATACTTTTTCCTCCTAAAATCTTGGATAACATGGCTTCCCCCTTACTTCTCCCATGCATGTGAGCACAGAATTTGGTCCCTGGTTTTGCTTTGTCCCTTTCTGTGTGCTGGTTGCTGCAGCCTCTGCCTTTGGGGAACATTTCTCTTACCTGTGCGAGGTAAATGCTGAGATCTTTGAGCTGTAGGGGTGAATCTCTGTACAGCCACTGGTCACAAACACCTGGGGTTTAACAGAAATGTTTTTAAATTGTTTTGTGTCTAAAGTGAAGCAGGACGTTGGTGTTCACCTGTTCTGTACTTTCAGGTTTTGGTTATGGTGCTCCACCTCCTCCACCTGACCAGTTTGCCCCCCCTGGAGTTCCCCCTCCACCTGCCACTCCGGGGGCAGCACCACTCGCTTTTCCTCCACCACCACCACCATCTCAGGCAACTCAGGACATGAGCAAACCCCCGACTGCTCAGCCAGAATTCCCTTACAGTCAGTTTGGTGAGTAACTGCTGGAATGTTTCCCTTTTCCTTTTAGTCCTGGGTACAGCGTGTTGGACACAGTTTGCTGCAGGCACTTCTCTGGCATGGGAATGCTCCCACCAGCTCAAGCCATCCTTAAATCATGCAGTATTCTAGCCAGAGGGAATTTTCTTAGCTCTAAAGTGTTGCTTTTGTGCTGTAAAATAACCTTCGGGGGCTTGTGCACTGCCAGGATGAATTCCTGCTTTCCAATCTCCCTGAATCTGTAGCTAAAACTTTCCACTCCAAGAGCTTCACAGAGCTTGTAGTGAACTTTTTTTGTGTGACAGACTTGAAGAGTAAGAGCAGCATGGAGAGACAGGCAGTGCATGTGTAAGGATCCAGACTGGTGCCTTTTCCTCTCTCTTCCCATTCCTTCCCCATCTCTCTCGAGGTGTAGTTCTGTGCAAAGTTTTGCTGTGCTCTGTAGGTAACTTTGAGGTAGAAGACGCTGAGGTAACAAGTTTTGAGCCAGGCAGACAAAAAAGAAATTCTTTTTAAAATTGCTAGACAAGTGCCTGTGCTCCAGAGTAAAATTCCTGCTGCTGCTCCCTGTGGGAGCTCAGAGGGAATTCTCATTCTCATCTTGCTCTTCTCAGCCCTATTTTCAAGAGCGCTCTCCAAAGATCTCTATAGAGATCTTTCCAAAGAGCTCTGTACTAATGGTTTTTTTTTAAGGGATTGTAATTGGTCAGTTTTTACTTCTGAAGGGAATTTTTCATGCAGCAGCCCTGTGGATTCTGGCTGTTCCCTGCTGGAATATGTTCTCCATGTGGTAGTGCTGCCTCAAGTTCCTACAGAAACTGCTATGAGATGAACACTTCACAAAATTTATTTAAATAGATAATATTCAAAGTTTCAGCAGTGTAAAGCAGACTCTGAAGGAAGATGAGCCTTTGAGATTTTTTCTAAAGCAGCAGGTTCTCACTTTGATGAGCTTGAAATGTTTTTTCATTTGTTTCTTCCAAACACAGTCAATTGTACGGATAGTTTTGCCCTGGTGACTCAAGGAAGTTTTTCTTGTTCCGCCAGAACGTGGCTCTTTGCAGACTCTTTTTGGAGGGGGTTGGACCTTACTAAATGACATACAAATCCTTGCACAGTCAGTGGGGAGCCAGTGTTTGTGATGTGTTGGAAGTTTAGGAAGGGTCTGATGGAGAAGAAATCTTCATCTGGACATGTAGTGACAGGACAAGGGGAATGGCTTCAAACTGAAGAACTGAGATTGGATATGAGGAAGAAATTATTCCCTGTGAGGGTGGTGAGGCCCTGGCACAGTTTTGAGAGAAGCTGTAGCTGCCCCATCCCTGGAAGTGTCTCTTATTTGCATATATTTACATAAATGCATAAAGCCCGTGGGCTTTTAAGAGTCACGGAGTTCCCTGATCAGTATGAGGCATTGTAAGGTTTATCCAGGCTGGGCAGTGTCCTAAATGCTGCTGTGTGTGCACGTGGGATGAGTGTCAGCACCGACACTCGCCCTGAAAAATTTAATTAATTAATTACATTAATTTAAAATTAGTTATCTCCGTGCAGGGCGCTCTTGGGGCTTGTCCTTGAAGTCCCCTCAGTCCTCATTAGGGTGGGTTTCTCTGCTCCAGACCCTTCAGGCCACATCCCAGAGCTTTGTGTCCACTCCCAAGGTCAGGCTGAGCAGCGAGGAGGAGCCTCAGGCAGGTCCTGGGAGATTCCCCTGGAGTTCTTGCCGGGTCTGTTGGAGAGGGTGGGAGGCAGGAACAGGGCTCAGACGTTGGGGTTTTGTGTCAGGGTGGCAAAACCCCCGAGCTGAGGTGGGGCTGCCACTGTTCCCTCCCACAGCCTGGCCAGGCTTTATCCCGGTGATGGATCCGGGCTCGGATTCCGGAGCCACACACTCCAACCGTGCCATGGGCACAGCCCCGGGGCAGCAGAGGGGCTGCAGAGAGCCCAGGGCGGGCAAGCAGGGAAGGCAGCGAGTCCTTAGTGGCTGTGCAGGTGTGTGCTCCGGGTTTCCTTTGTCATAAACAACTCAGCCCTGTGATGAGCTGTGGTTTGCACCACTGGGAGCAGGGAGAGTAACTCGAGGTTTGTGTTTTTCCACTCCCAGCCTCACCCCTTGGCAAATGACTCCGTTGTAGTTTTGGGTTCCTGTTTATCTGTGTCTGAACAAATGCCAGGAGGAGCATTTGGAGCTGCCAGAGCCCGAGCTTGCTGTGTTTTAGTGCTCATTAGTGCCAGCGAGTCCCGAGGGACAGGCAGAGCTTGAAATTGAACTGCTGAAGATGTGCTAAGAGACTTTGTTTGGGATTAAGAGAGTTAAACCTGCTCTAAGCCTGCACAGAGAGAGGCAGCACTGCAGAAATGCACTTGGTAATTAGGAGCCTTAATAGCGTCTTTCAGAGCAGGGGCTGGCACTCATGCCAGGATTAAGAGTCATATTTAATTACGGGAATTTGAATTAAATTTCTCAGTCTTCTTAATTTACATCTAGTTGTAGATTTTGTATTGGTAGCAGGAATTCCTGCCAGTCTTTTTTCTTGGAAAGAAAACCCCCGTTTTTCTCCCTGTTCCTAAACTCTGCTCATTCCAGAGTGGTCTGGGTCCCAATACTTATGTGTGTTTTGAAAGGGAATTTAAGATAGTTCAGTGCAGGAAGGTTTGTGAGTGTCCAGGTGATGAAGCTGAAGTATCCAAAGCCAAAATCCGATAACTGCACCCTCAGTCTGGGACACCATGAGATTTCACAGAAAACTTCCTGGCTACATCTCTTACCTGTGCTGGATCTGACAGCTTTTAGCCAATAAAAAACCCAACCCAAAATGAAACCACTCCCAAGGAGTGACAGCAGCCCTGTGCGCCACCCCAAACCTGTGAGCAGATGGTCAAACTGCCAACCTGGCTGGGATTGCCCCAAAACACAGCCCCCCATTCCTGTACACCTGCTCCCTTCTGCTTTTTGCCCATTTCCTCTGTGAGGAAGGTAAATCCCTGCAGGAACCCAGAGCTGCTGCTCCTCCCAGCTGTTGTTCGGGGTGTGTTCCAGAGGCCGAGCACGACGGAAGGGAGGGAGCGGCGTCAGGCGTGGGATTTGCACCGTGGCTGCTCCTGGAGGCTCATCCTGTGCCTTTCCCTTCTCCCCAGGGTATGGACAAGACTTGAGTGGGTTTGGACAAGGTTTCTCTGATCCCAGCCAGCAGCCCCCTCCCTACGGAGGCCCCTCGGTGCAGCCATCCAGCGGCCCCCCGGCCGGAGGCAGCGGCTTCGGCCGGGGGCAGAACCACAACGTGCAAGGATTCCATCCCTACCGGCGCTAGCCTGGGCTGGCAATCAGGGAGTGCTGTCCACAGGGATCTCTGGGACCAGCTGAACCCCGGGATCCCAGACTTCTGAACTTGTGACAATCACATTACTTGATGGAAGAAAAACCTAACAACAATTTTTTTTTGGGGGGGGGGGGGGGGCAGATGGCTTCTGAAGGCAGAGCTGTGGGTGTTTGGACTGCAGTTTTTAAAGATTTTCCTTTCTCTAACCCATCAGCACAAATAAAGAAAATGTCACTGGTTCAAATTACAGGGTTTTAAAGATGTCTTCAGCTTTAATTCAAAACTTCAGGTTTCTTTTTTTTGAAATTATTTTTCCTGAGCCTTTGTTTTACCGTATATTGTAAACTTTTATGTTTAAAAGAAAAAAAATATATACATTTACAGATTGTGAAATTTTTAAGAGAAATTTTCTACTATGTATGCTGGCTTATTTTTTAATTTAAAACAGGGTTTCCGTGAGCGCTGTCGGAGGTGGGGGAAGAGCTGCAGCCCCTCCCTCCCTCCCCACGGCAGCGCTGGGGCGGAGGGTTCCGAAACTCTGGGAGTTGACAGAAACCTACTGAGTGTATTTTGCTGTTTGTTCTGGGGGGCAGAGCTGGGCCAGGGCAGGCGCAGGACCTGCGGACGCACAGAGGCACTTGGGGAGCGCTGGCTGTGGGCTCCGTGCTTCCCACCCCTCAGAATGCCGGGGGGCTCCGGAGGCCTTGTCGAGATGTAGATTTCCCTCAGGCAAAAAAGGTTTTGGTGCGTTTGGCACTGAGCAGTGCTGAGCCCTGGTTTGAATAAAGACAAGAACCTTTGGATTAGAAACACCAGCCTGTCTCCATTTTTCTTTTTTTTTTTTTTTTTTGCTCATTTTCAGGAGTTTTTCTGTAGTTATGGAAATTAGNTGGGTTTTCTGGAGAAGTCCCTTGGCAGCCCGGGGAGTCCCTTTCCCTTGGGGTGCAGCTTTGTCCTTCCCCTGTGTGGTGTCACCAGCCGTGCCCCGTTCCTGCCCCACCAGGTGGTACAGCCAGGGAGCCACTCCTGCTTGGATGGGATCCATC
>VZTX01002609.1:9736-56072 GCA_013400915.1 Pardalotus punctatus | reverse complement strand
CCGTGAGGGGCAGCGCGGGCCGTGAGGGGCCATGGCGGGGCCGAGCCGCCTACCCCGCCTTGACCCCCAGGGTCCGATTCGATCCCCGACTTCCAGCGACCCAGTAGTTAGAGCTACAGTTGCAAAAAAACAAAAAAACAATTACTGCAGAGACACACCGGTGGCTTATTTCAGAGCTGGCCGAGCCTGGGTGCTCCGTGGTAATACCATAAATCAAGCACTACCACCGGACTTTTCATGCCGTTATTTATACACAGAAATTCAGAGTCAGTAAGTTTCAAAGCACAGCCCCTCTATTAGGATGGTTTAGGATTTTCCATGTAAGTTTACCATACAGCTGACTCCCACACANAGCACTACCACCGGACTTTTCATGCCGTTATTTATACACAGAAATTCAGAGTCAGTAAGTTTCAAAGCACAGCCCCTCTATTAGGATGGTTTAGGATTTTCCATGTAAGTTTACCATACAGCTGACTCCTACACATGTCTTCACCTGGGCAGGGTCTTTTTGATGTGACTTTTTGTGTTATAGTGAACATAGTTCAGCTATAGAACACACGGACCTGGAGTATTTTGCCAATTTAGCAATGTATATACAGACATACATCAACATTGATTTACTACGTCCTTAAAACACTTTAATTCCAGGATATCCTTGAGTAAGGGATGCTGGCAGCTGCCTCTTCCAATGGTTAGATCGCCTTTCTTGCTGGTTAGGCTTGGAAGTATACAAAGATCTTAAAGAATATCTCAATTTAAGATGATCTTGACAGATTCCCCATTTTGCAACACCCAGGCTGGCACCCTGCCCGTGTTCTCAGGCTGGGCAGGGCTTGTGTTCCTTTCTCTGGGTGCTGTACAGAGGACACTTTGTCTGAGGAGGCGTCAGGATCTTGGAAGAGTTTTGGCTGGCAAAGGCCTCTATGAGTGGTTAGAGAGCAGTCCCGCTTATCAGTGGAAAGCAGAATAAAATAGCGTTAACTTTCACAAGTGTATTGAATTGCGTTAGCAGACCTGTGTTAGTGAGATTCCGAGGTTTTCGGTAACACCAGGATCGTGCTTCTGAAGCTTCTCCCCATCACAGTGCTCCGTTCACACCCTGGAGTTGGTGTGAGCACACAAACCCTGACCTGCGCCATCTCCGTGCTGCACAGCTGCACGTGTGCTGCTTCCCGCTGTTGGGGCACCACAAGACAAGAAAGATCTAAAGGTGGGAGGGGGTGTCCGAAGGAGGCCATGGAGGTGGGGAAGGGTCTGCAGGTGAAGGCACACGAGCAGCGGCTGAGGGCACTCGCTGTGCTCAGCTGGAGCAGACTGAGCTCAGAGCTCCCAGCAGCTCTGCAGCTTCCTCACGAGGGGAAGAGCAGGGGCAGGCCCTGAGCTCTGCTCTGTGCTGACCAGGGACAGGACCCAGGGACGGCTGGAGCTGTGTCAGGGCAGGGCTAGGCTGGATTTCAGGGAAAGGTTCTTCCCCCTGAAAGGAATAAGGGAGTGTCTTTACAAACAAATGGCTGGTAAAGATAAGACCTGAGTCTGCTGGTAAGGTAACTTTGATACTGAGAGACAGAAGGAACAATAGGTAGGATTTCCATAGGAATTTCCCTAGTTAGATTTACCCGAAACTGNGATTAATTTTCCTGACACCCCAGAGGGTGCTGGGGCTCTGAACAGGCTCCCCAGGGAATGGTCACAGCCCCAAGGACATGGCTCTCAGGCACAGGGTGGGATTGCTGGGGTGCCCTGTAAAGGGCCAGGAGTGATGTGATGATTGTTGTGGGTCCCTTCCAGCTCAGGATATTCCCTCAGGCATGAGGGAACTCACAGGGCAGCTGCCATTGCTCACCAGTGAGGCCGGAGCTACATGGCTGGGGATGTGTGTGGAGGAAGCTCCTTCAGGTTTCCTTCTCCCGCTGTTCTGGGGGCTTTCACCTGTCTGTTATTAGTAATGGAGATCCTGTGGAGCTGGCAAAAGCAGATAAAATATTTTGCAAAGGACATTATGTTCTTTCATCATCAGTTCTAGTGGTCAGTATCTAAGCTGTTAAAATTTATGTCTTTAGAGCTGCAGACAAGCGATCAGTTTTTTCAGATCTGGAGGCAGACTCTTAAGATAAAAACATCCTTTGCTGGAAGTGAATAAGAAAATGTGACTAAATACACATGAAAAGGCAGTTGCTCTCAGTCTCTTCTCCCAAGTAACAAGAAATAGGATGAGAGGAAACAGCCTCAAGTTGTGCAAGGGAAGGTTTAGATTAAATATTAGGAAAAAATGCTTCACTGAAGGGTTGTCAAGCATTGGAACAGTCTGTCAGAAAAGGGGTGGAGTCACCATCCCTGGAGGTATTTAAAACACATGTGGATATGGCACTTGGGGACATGGTTCAGTGGTGGATTTGGGTGCTGACGTAACACTTGGACTCGATGATCTCAAGGGTCTTTTCCAAGCTAAATGATTCTGTGATTCTAAGAACATGAGAAAGTAAATCCTCACAAAACACTGTGAGCCAAATCCATTTGAACACCTATGAATTTAATGTAGTGTGGTGGAAAATCAGCAACTTGCCTAGTTAGGTAGAGTTGTAAAAAAAAAAAATCACCAAGCAGAAAACAAGGATGTGTTTCCTTCATAGCTTTCAGAAATGTAGGCAGAATTTTCTTGTCTAAACTCCAAACTATAATCTTGAGGATGGTTCCTCAGACGCACTCCTGAGCTCCATTTGTGACAACTTTTATAACTGAAGCTCCCAACACGTTTCCCATCTGCCGTGGAAGCTCCTTGGCTGTGTGGGAGTGGGCAGCTCAGCATCTTGCCTGTGGCTGAGCCCGAGGGTCAGAGCAATGGAAGGAGTGGGTGCCTGGTTCTGACAGAATATTCTAGGGAATAGGCCAGGGAACCGTGTCTCCCAGCTGGGGATGCTGCTGAAGAAATCCAGTGGTGCTTCTGTGACAGTCTCACTGTCAAACTTATTCATAAGGTACTTTTTTTCCTTGGAAATCCAACTTTTTCATTGTAGAGTTTTATGTTCTATGTAATCCCACTGTTACTACTGCAATTATATATGTATATGTATATTTATGTATCTATATCTCCATTATGCTGGGTTCTGTTGGTCTTGCAGAATTTGCATTGAACAGAAGGAATTCCAAACCCTTTCTGCCCTAAATGAAATAAAAAACAGCAAGGTGAGCTAAAAATCAGGAATTAGATACTGTTTCTGTCTTTGAGAAGACCCTTAGCATTACTGCACATTTATTTGATTCACATCCACAACTAATACTGAGAAAATTTTTTTAAGAATTTATTCCCAGGAAGCTTAAATGTCATGTTTTGTCCTGCTAAAATACTGTCTTGCCCCAGTTTTGAAGCTGGGAGCTCCCTCCTCCAGGTTTGCATCATCAGTGGACACCCAAATGTTACGGGGATTTCAGAAGTGAGTCAGCCACACTGACTGAAAATGTTTCAGAGACTCAGGAACCACAGAAAGTTGAAGAGGGCCGTTGTTAGAAAGCTCAATGAGTTAACATTTAAATAGTTCCCCCAAACTGTTTTAACAAGCTTAATAGCTAAACAGCTATTAAATATAAACTCTCTTTACATGGGAACGTTAATGAGGACATTTTAATTATTTTTTTAACTGATACACTAGAAACTACTGTACCTTATTTGCATTTTATTTATATTTTTTAGTGCAATTGCAATTTGCTGCAGAAGTTTTTGGCAGTAGGTCAGAAAATCAGTCTCTTGGCAATATTTCTGCCTGTCGTGTTCCTCATCCATGGTCAGCGTCATGTCAGCTGGCACTTGGGTAATTCCTGCAAACATAAAGTGCTGCCAGATCCTTAACACAGATTTTAGACATCGTTTATTATATTTTTTCCTTATTCAACAGTGATGATTGGGCTCTCCACTGAACCTTTAATACATGACAGTCACTGGTGTTTATAGCACAGTTTGCCTTGAGTCTTGGCAGAGCAGGATCCCACTTTATGTAAGGCACTGCTTTTGAGTAGGCCACATTTGATATTTTTGCCCCATTTTAAGGTGAGCACTCTCTCTTGAGTAGCTTTAAGCTATAAAATAGGGAACAGAATGCTTTATGTAAGCCACAGATAGCCTCTTTTCTCCAAACAACTTATACAACAACGTGCTAAAGGAGTAAAAATAACAATCAAACCTCGGGGCAGTTAAATAATAGCCTGAGACTGAGCAGTTAGAAGTGTCTGTATTATTCCTCCTTTTTTCTTTTCTGTCACATCCAAAGCATAGCATGTCGTAGCTGTTTCCCAGGACATGTAGAGATGCTGTCCTGAAGAGGATGTGAATTTCTTTGTGGATTTGCTGGGGCCAAGCGGGCCCCCACACCACCCTGAGGAGACCTGGGAGAGGGAACACTCCGTTATTAGGGCGACTTGTGTTACTTCACACAAAAACACCCCCAGCTGACTGCTCAGGGTGAGCCAGAGAACTTTTTTCTGATGAAACTTAATAGCAGGAAACTTCAGTGACTCAGCTTTGTAAGTACAAATACAGATTTTTCATAACCTTCTCTCCCAGAACACTAATGTTTAGGGTTTTCCCTCAGACCATGGGATTACATGGCTCAAAGTACAGAATCAACTGTGGTTTTGTAGAGGACATGTGAACAAATTGGTTAGTTACAAGAATTAATCTTTTTTAAAAAATATATTTCAGTCTGTTGTTTGTATTTTATTCTGCTTGAAGGTTACTGGATTGCCTTTAAGGGCACCACAAGCAATTTGCAGACTTTGCTATAAATTCTGTCTATATATTAGTAAAATCTGCTGTCACTTTAAAGCAAAAGTTCTTCCCCAAATTAGAGAGTCTTTTGCTTCAAAAGTTATATAAATAGCATAATCATGCTGTCATCAGCCAATAGCAGAAATTAGCTCTTTAAAATAATTTCTGCTAAAAAAAATATTAAAAAAAAAAAAATCAGGCTTCACCAGCAATGAACTCTGCTGTGCTGGCACAATACAGGGGGCATGGATTATGTTCTGCAGTATCCAACTGGATTGTGAGGGTGATATAGTCTGGCTTTAGACATCGGGGAATCAGGGGGAAATTCCCTGCATGAAGAAACTAGTTTAACTTGAGAAGAGCATCCAAATCCTACTTGTTCTCTCTCTCTAATCTCACTATTGGAGCCAGTAGGATGACAATTTAATGTGTGATTTTCTAACGAAATTAAAGAATGTAAAAAGGATTAACATTTCCCAAAGTGCCTGCTTCATTTTGGAGTCCAAGCTGGCGAGATTTGTGCCCACAAAATAATTCACTTGCTTGTAAACTCTTACGCCAGAGTCTCTCAGTTTGATGGTGCCACTTCTGATTTAAAAGCAAAATCATTTTCAGCTTTTAAATAGCCTTTTTGTTCCTGGCAGAAACTGGTAATTTCTGAACGCCTAATGAGAGCCTAAAAAAGGCATTTGAATAAACTGTACATTTTGCAAGGTTTCCTCAAGGCATTAGTTTAATTTTATTAAGAACCAGGTAATATTGTCCTCTTCAACAGCAGAAGTGCCATGCCAATTTCTCACCACAGTATTTGGAGCCAAAAGGCCTCCTCTCCACATACTGCTTTTCAACCAGCCAAGTTGCATAAATAGTGAAATCTTTTTGTCTCATTTGTAAGGAACACCAAAGCATGGCGTCAGCAGCCACTTTGCTTTGAAGACCATTCTTGTTCCTGGTTTCTTTGGGCTTTAGATAGGGATCTTTTGCTGACGTCAATTGGAGTTGGGTGAGACCTCAAAGGCAGACTGCTGGATTGAAAATCTTGATGTGTGTGTCTAGATTACACATGATTTCACCTTGTCTTGATCAAAAAGTCACTGAAGTTCTTATCTGATCAGTCACTATTATTAAAAAGATACAGTGAAGTCAGAAGAAAAATTAGAGAAATCAAGTGTCCAAAACTATTCCTGTTTTTTAGTAAGTCCTAACACTGGAGAGATGTATGTTCATGATAGAATCATCNTCAGTGTGAAGCCATTCCCCTTGTCCTGTCACTGCAGCCCTTGTCAAGAGTCTCTGTCCATCTTTCCTGCAGGCTCCCTTCAGGCACTGCCAGGCCACACTGAGGTCACCCCAAAGCTTCTCTTCCCCAGCTGAACAATCCCAATTGTCCCAGCCTTTCCTCCCAGCAGAGCTGCTCCATCCCTCTGCTGCCCTCGGTGTCCCTGCTCTGGGCTGGCTCCAGCAGCTCCCTGTCCTTGCTGTGCTGGCCCCAGGGCTGGGTGCAGCCCTGCAGGGGGGTCTCAGCAGAGAGGGGCACAATCCCCCCTCCCCTGCTGCCCATGGGGCCGGCACAGGGCGGGCTCTGGGTCCCAGCTCTCACCCACAGCCCCCCCAAGCTCTTGTTGGCATTTAAATAAACTGTAAATCAGTGCTCCCGTTTCCAGGCTGTTTTGTGCATGCCACACGTGCACAGACGAGCTCAGGGGGAATGTCTCGGCATCTGCCTCCTGCTGGAGCTCCATCACCTCCATAGCCCAGCGTGTACGTCCATGCTGGGGGGCAGATCCTGCACACAGCCCTGGGAGGAAGGAAGGAGTCACCTCCATGTGGCTGTAATGCTCTCTGTAGCTACAGTCTCTCTTGCAAGATGTAGAGCAGGGGCTGTGGTTACACTTTTGCCCAACACCTTTGAAGTCCCAGTGCTCACTCTGCTGACGAGCCGCCCTCTCATCATTCAGTTTCAAGGGCTGGAAAGGTAAAGGCAAGGACAAAGATTCTGTCTTTGGAGCGGGGAGGATGGGCAGAGGCACCTGGAAGGGAAGGGAATTGCCTGGGGACAGCACGGAGAGCGAGCACGCATTCCTGGAGGAGGGAGAAGCTGCAGCAGATGGTGGCTCACTAGAAACAGACTAAAGCAGCTGGTACGGAAACAAGATGTGGCACCGAGGGTCGGTTCAGATCCCAAAGAAACTGTTCCTAGCAGAGCTCGGGTTGGGTGGGGAAGGAGAAGCCTGTGTTCATGACCCTCCTCAGCACAAGAAGGTTGAAGCCCATGCGCCCTCTCTCCCCAGGGAACAGGGACCTCCAGGGCATCAAATAACCTCGGAGTGCTGGTGGGAGGAGTGGGAGGTGGTGAGATGAGCTCTCTCTGCCTTGGAAAGATTCATTTCCTCTCACACACACTGCAGCAGTGCTCCTGCGGGATGAGGTGTCCAAGGGCTGGTGCCAGTACTACTGACACCGACAGTTCAGGGTGTGATTTATACACCAACCACTGACAGTTCAGGGTGTGATTTATACACCAACCGCTGACAGTTCAGGGTGTGATTTATACACCAACCACTGACAGTTCAGGGTGTGATTTATACACCAACCACTGCCAGTTCAGGGTGTGATTTATACACCAACCCCTGACAGTTCAGGGTGTGATTTATACACCAACTGCTGACAGTTCAGGGTGTGATTTATACACCAACTGCTGACAGTTCAGGGTGTGATTTATACACCAACCGCTGACAGTTCAGGGTGTGATTTATACACCGACCGCCCTTCAGCTCTCCCAAGATTAATGCACCCGGAACCTTTCCCACAGGGATGGTTTTTAAGGAGTGGGCATTCCGTGCTGCAGAGCCTGGCATGGCTGAATCAGCATGGCTTACAGGGTACAGGGCCTGGCACCCACACTTAGAACCCTCTTTCCTTTGGGAAATTCAGCTGTGGGACACGCACTTTAGAACCTCTCTATTTAAAATCATGTGATAATCACATTAGCTTAGAGAAATGGAATCACAGACCCATGAAGGTTGGAAAAGACCTCCAAGATGGTTGGGTCCAAGTTGTCACTGATCCCTGCCTTGTCACCCAGCCCAGACACATCCAGTCTTTCCTTAAAACCCCCAGGGATGGCCCATTCCAATGCCTGGCAAAACTTTAGATTTACAAATACATTGAGCACTTCCTGAACTGCAGATATATCCTTGCCACGTCCACCATTGTCCTCACTCCCAAGAGAGACAGACTGTTTTGGATACTCCTCCCTTCTCTTTCCACAGGAAAATTGTCAGCAAAGGCCTTTTATTTTTACCCAAAGCAAAATTGTTTTGCTTCGGTATCAGGCACACTTTGTACAAGAACAAAGAAATGAAAAATGTAGGTATTTGCAGTATGTCTTATAAACCCTAAACTAAGATACAATTTTAAAAGAAATTTACTTATGCTGAAGGCATAGCCTTCATATATTTGCCATTAAAGTGTTTTTGTTTTTTCTTTTGAAAAATACCAGATTTGGTAATGCAAAGAGGCAAAAAACTAAGCCTATGATGTATAGCTCTGCCATACAATCACATACAGTTAAGGGAAGAAAAGGGTGATCCCACTGAATAGAATTTGTAAAATTCTGTTTTATTTTTACCTTTCCTGAGAGCAGCAGTTCTGGAGTGGAGGGAGGGCCTCCAGACAAGGCCAGGCAGTGGCTGCTCGCTTCTCTTGGCTTTCAGCTGCTCCACTCTGATCATTTTTAACACAACTTTAACTGCATCTGCTGCCGCTCTGAACTTGGCAAGGAAAGGAGAACAGTAGGACAGAAAGGTTTCTATAGCAAATCAAAGGACACAAGTGCCCCCGGAAGGCTTTCCTGGATAAATGACAGCCTGTGAGGAAGGCAAGACTCTGGAGAAGATCAGTAACCATTGGAGAAGTAGCTTCACGTGACTGCAGGTGGTACAAGTCAAACAACTTTTGCTTTCTCTACTTTCTGATTGAGTGTAGCAACACTGGAGCATTTCATTGTCTGTGGAATTCAAGATGAGAATCCACAAAACAGGTTCTCAGTTCCTTAGATGTTTCCCATTCTGGAAGAGAAATCCAGTACACCGGGGTGAACAAAACAAAACTGCAACTTTACAAAAAGAATGCTACTTTTATTTTCAAATGCTGTAAAAAGCCTCATATAAATTTTTATAATGCTTCTATGTAACTTTCCCAACCACAACTAATGAAACAGTCTAGGAAAAATATAGCAGTTGCCATTTCGACTCCAAGAACGAGCTGCTGTGAGATCCCAACAGTAAAAGGACAAGGTACAGTATGTTACAATGCCTGTAATTGCTCGTGTTATTGAGAAAGTGAGAGCACTTCCCAAGCATTACCCGGGCTGGACTGCAGCATTCCCTGCTTGCTGGTGCACAGGAGGAATGTCAGCTCTGGGAAGGAGCTGAGGCAGAGCCATGTGCCATTCCTGGTGCCCTTATCCCAGACTGTCTCCAACGGCTCAGGTGGGGAACAATTGACCTATAAAAATAACACTTCTATAACTCTCCAGCAAGGCAAATTGAACAGTGCAAACGCAGTATCACAACAAGATTTGATTTCTGAATGCTGGCAATTTTTTTTTAAACTCCTTTTGCACATGAAACAACCTCAACCTCTGCTGATGTCCTGTACCTAAGGCCACTCACTCACGCTGATCGGAGATGGAACGAAGTGCAAAAGCTCAGCTGCAGTTCCCAATCCAAGCTTCCTCCCCGCTTCCTGGGAATTCAGATCCAGAATTTGGATTCAGGCTCTCCACTTCCATCAACGCACTCAAGTTTTCCCTGCTGGAATAGGTAAACGTCCCAGCAAACCTCTGATAACAATTTGCACACACAATTCCACATTTTAACAAAAGTTTAACAAAACATACTTCCAGAAAATAAATTTTCACATGGTTGCAATCATCAAGCCATTTCAGGATCTTTGGTACTCCAAGAATAAGAAAAATAAATGGCACAGTGACAAACATTGCCAAAGGAAAACACACAACCATCCAAAGGAATCAGACAGAAATAACAAAAGATACGTTGTACTTCCATTTCTTTTTGAAAGCCAGTGTAGATTAACCTGCTATTCTCTTTAATCCATTACAGTGTCACAGTTTCACCTTTAAAAAAAAAACCCTATCGTCCTAAAAGCAGTAGTTAATATTGTTTAACTTGACTTACTGATTAAAATAATGCTATGTTTACAAAAAAATTTTAAAAAGTCAACTACCACAATACAGGAGTTTATGCTAGATAGGCTGCAGGCTGTTTCCTTATGGATATAACTCCTATGTGAGCACTGATATGATTAATCATCTGCAGTTTTAAATGAGTATTATCTTTAGTGTTGCAAGTAGAAGGGTTGAGCTTTTACCCGAGTTTGTAAACCAGTGAGTATGTACAGACATAGTTGTTTAATAGATAGCTTTAAATTAAGTGTGTATTTCTCTGCCCTCCCGCAAACCCCACAGGAAAAAAAAAAAATCACCAGTATCACTGAGCATTTGCAGTTTCCATGAAACTGAGCTTGCCTCAACAAGTTTGAGCAAAGACTGCTTTGTAGGTCACGTTAATGGGGTTACTGTGCTCTTCTGAAAGGTGGTGTTTGCAGGAATTCCAATTCCAGCACACACGGTGCCCCGTGGATCAGACTGGAAATCAAAACCAATGAAAATTGTTTTGAATAGCAGTGTCCTTTGAGGCCAAGCTTGCATCTCAGGTATTTTCTGCCTGAGTTTCCCTGTCTTGGATTCAAGGCGTTAGGAAAGGCATTTCCTTTCCTGAGAAGCCTCAGGAGCTCTTGGGGCACTGGCAGAATGATGCCTGAAAGGTGGATTTAAGTGAGTTATTGTTTTTGTACAGCCCTTGGATGGACACAGTTTGAGCTTCACCACACCGACAAGGCTAAGAACAATGGAGAATTTTTAAGGACTTTGCCCCAACGGCAATACAGGGATATGAATTAGTGTAAAGTCTGGGAAGCAAATCTGGGAGATCAAGGAGCTGTTCCCCCATCAGTCCAGCATTCAGGCAGAAATTTAACTTCGCTTTGCTCTGATATAACACTGGATGGGCCCTGAGGCACTGGCTGCTCCTCTTTGATGAGCAGAAGACTGGAATTGTTTGGTATAAACAACAGATATTAGATGCTTCAAGGGAGACAAAACCTTGGAGGAAAGGCTGGATCAGGGAACCTGGCTGGATCAGGGAGCCTGGCTGGATCAGGGAACCCGGCTGGATCAGGGAACCCTGCTGGATCAGGGAACCCTGCTGGATCAGGGAACTCAGCTGGATCAGGGAACTTGGCTGGATCAGGGAACCCTGCTGATCAGGGAACTCAGCTGGATCAGGGAACCCTGCTGGATCAGGGAACCCTGCTGGATCAGGGAACCCTGCTGATCAGGGAACCCTGCTGGATCAGGGAACCCTGCTGGATCAGGGAACTTGGCTGGATCAGGGAACTCAGCTGATTCAGGGAACTCTGCTGGATCAGGGAACCCTGCTGGATCAGGGAACTCAGCTGGATCAGGGAACCCTGCTGGATCAGGGAACTCAGCTGGATCATGGAACTCTGCTGATCAGGAAACCCTGCTGATCAGGGAACCCTGCTGGATCAGGGAACCCTGCTGGATCAGGGAAGACTACCTGCACATCACAAGGCACTGATGCACAGAAATCATGCTGGCAAATGGGCTCTTATGCAGCAGATGAACATGCCAGCATGTGCAAATAATTCAGAACAGCTGATACCACAGTGCCTGACAGCAATAAATATTTCTCTAATGGCTTTATAACAGTAAATTCCATATTGCTGCAAAAGCCAGTCTATTGGAGTTCTTTCCTACTTTATGCCAAAAAATCCTGTGCTCCACTCAGAGGGGCCTGCAAAGGTTTTAGGTGCCTTTCACTGGTGGTCAGAGGAGGGAGACACCAACAGTGACTCGGCTTGTTCAGTCACTGGAGAATTGTTCATTGCTGTACGTCTCTTTTAACCAGAGAATGACAGCAGAGATCTCTACTGTACTGTGACAGATTCAAAGCCCTGCAGATAACCTGTGAGTACAGGCAGAGAAAGTCACCAATGACCAGAAAATTGCAAACTGTTCAGGGAGTGCAGCTCTGTCCTGAACTGGGCTGATGAGCAAAACCAGAGCCTGCACATGGAGGTATTTCTGCTTCTGTTCCCTCTGCCCAGGGGAGGGAGACCTGTCAGTTTGTCATCACCCTGCAGACTGGCCACAAAAGCATTTAGATGGTCCCTGGAACCTGGGCTCCAGGCTCAGCTGAGCCCTTGTAATCCCATGGCCATGCCAGATGGAGATACTGGAATAAAAAGGAGCCCCCTGGAGAGTGTGAGTCTAGTGGGACACCCCACTTCCTCTACACGAGCAGAGGCTGCTGTTCTGGAGAGAAAAGCCTAGAGCAGGATCCCTTCTGCCTGCAGCTTCTCAGGGAGGAAAAGAAAGAAAAAGCACCAATCTGATCTCTTCTCTAGAGCATATTTTGCACAGAGAGAAGAGGATGTTTGAATTATGAGTAGCTCAAAGATGATCTGTTTTAGAGTGGAGGCAGGAATGCAGTCTTGGAAACTCTGCCATCACCTCAAAACTTTGTATCAGAATGGTTCCCTTCTTTTAAAAATATTGGAAATTTTCGTTCAGATTCCTTTTTTCTTCTCAAGTTGCAAGCAGGCATCATCACCTTAAACAGCAAAACCTACCAACTATCATTTAAAGCAGAAATACCACTAAACAAACCACAAGGACTGCCTCACTGCCACACACCACGGGAAAAGCAAGAGAAGGGATGATGATAAAGGGCTGATAGAGCCCTGCAGTGGGGGCAAGAGAGGGCCCACGGGGCACAAGGAGGCTCAGAGGACACTGCTATTTAAAATAATTCCATGTGCAACACCCATGGGGGATCTGCAGACCACAAATGGAACACCCCTGAGCAACTGCTCAGAGAGGCTTGCAAATGTGGGCAGTTTTTTTTATACTGCTTATCTAAACCCCACCAGGTGAGCAGGACAACAACAATGCTGCATCAAATGATATGTTTCCCTCCTGGGTGGATTAGATGGTTTACAGTACGAACAAAGCCACAGTACAGAGAGGCAAAATTAACTGTTATCCACACATAGGCAGTGCAGGAAAAGGGATGCACGTTCCTTTTATTCCAGTACCTTTGTATAATAAAGTTAACAAAAATATTCAAATATTAAAAAAAAAAAAAAAATAAAAAGAAAAGAAAAAAAAAAAAAAAAAACAAAAAAACAAAAAACCCAGCTGGCTCTGCCAACTAATTCCTGTAGTAGTCTTAGAAATCCTAATCCTGTAGAATTTCCGAGTGAAATCGATGCGCACCAGAGTCGATGTGTTGATAACTAACGCCAAGCGGGCCTGGTGATGCAGCTACCTGAGGTTTGTGTTTGCAATTTCCTTTGGGGGGTTGTGCTCTGCTTCACAACTTCCCAGCTTTCATGTAAGAAGGGATGGAGCCACGCTGGGTGAGCCCTTCAAACCTCTTGTAGGTGTAATTGAGGAAAACCCAGTCTTTGGATTTGTAGTCAGGTTCTGTCGTGTTTGGCACTACAATTCAGAAACAAAAGCAAATGCACATTAAACCAGTTAAACCCAGTGCTGCTTCTGAGAGGACTTTTCACAGAGCTCAACAGCCCTGAACTCTTACTTCCTTAGTCAGCAGAAATTCCTGGAAGAAATCCTGTTTCTAATCAGGTCAGTTGCCTTTGGTCACTGGTCTGAGAACAGTTATAATTTCGGAATATAACTTGGAAGCAGAAAAAGGGGGGGTTTTTGTTTTGCTTCTTTTTGTTATGTCTACACACTCAACCAGGCCTCCCATACATTGACAGGAACCTCTAACACACCCACAGGATACACAATTACAAACCCCAGGACATTTCTGATGCTCCAAGCACACCAAATGCACGTGCACACATCCTGTTATCCTCACCACAAACAGAAGATCTATCCAGATTTCCCAGGAGAACTGCACAAATCACACAAATAGCAGTCTCCAAGGGCTTCCTCCCTGCTTAAAGCTTCAGCAAGGCTTGTACAGCCTCATTTTAGGAGCAGCCCGCATGGCTGGCAAGCTGCACACTGAAATCTTTGTACTTCTCTAAAAATATTTTCACTCAAGACACCAACAGCAGAGACTGTATTTAGGTATCTACATGTACAGAACCATTTTCAGTGGGTCTGAAATGCCAAAACAATACAAATGTTCTTGGCATTCTCCAAATATGGACTTAAACAGCTTAGGCACTGGAGGTGGGTTGCTTTGAATCAAAAGGACAAACTTCCTCACCATTAAATAAAAGCCATTTCAGAACAAAAATAACCAGCAGCTTTTGGATAATTCTTATGGTTGTTAACACAGCTACACTTAGCATTCAGCAATTCATCGCTGTTAAACATCTGCCAAATTTCAAGTAACTGAAAACAGGGGCACCTGGGAGTATTTGCATGTCTGAGAATCAAGTCTTTTACACATAAAAATGTCCTATAACTTGGCAAGAGAAATCAACAATTAAAAAAACCCCTGAAGTGATTTACAGAGCCACTCAGGTTCATAAATTACTGTGATATATAATTAACTGTCTGAAAATTCTTACCTACAAATATCTCAGCAATTATGTTTGGCACAAACCTCGAAAGTTATCAAAGATGAAAAGCAAATCAGTGCATGATGTTTTACCAGGATCTGGTTAGACAGACTGCCTGGCAGAAAACTTCACTGCTTTCTTTGCTCACAGCCTGTGCAAACCATTTTTACCAATGGCTTTAACTCTTAAAATCTCTGGGCTTTGCAGCGATGAGAGATCACAGGTTTACACTCATAGTTCAAAGAAAGTCTCTAGATTAACTTGATTAGGGCATTAGAAAAATGAATATAAACGACAACAAAAGCATCTGTGGAGTATTCTGGCATGTCACAGATGCAAATTTGGCGTTCACAATGGCAGCCTCACCTGGCTGTAAAATGTCCGATTCAGGAAATTCATCGAAGTTGGAAGTATCATCAATACTTTTGATTTCTATAGGGATTGCAGCTGGTCTTTCCCTGCAAATAACGATAAATGCCAGAAGAGTCAATACTAGGAAGAGACACTGTTTTACCATCGCTTTTTACAGTTACAACACACCTTTAATGCAGAGCACAAGGGTTCCACTGAGTGCACCACAGATGAATCTGACTGCCTGTTTGCTGACACCACGGGGAGATTGTTTGGTTCCCTATCCCTATTGTGTCTTCCCAGCAGGCTGGGGCAAACATCATTTTCATTAAGTGAGAGGGCATTCCACACTTATCAGCCACAGCTATCGCCACGATCTCGCCTGTCACCAGCCAGCGCTGTGCTCACCTCTGTTTCACAAACCCAGCCCAGCAGGATTGCATTTGCATCCAGAGCCAGCAGAGGTGTTGCTTTATGATTCCAGTGCTCATCAGCCCGGGCCTCACCCAAAACCTGGGGCTGTAGCTCCTCTTTGTGACACTCAGCATCTCTCACCCACACCAGGCTGCCTCGGGCACGCTGCTTTAGCAGCTCCACCATCAGGGAACTCTTGAAGGAGTTTTAAGGTGGCTTTGGAGATTGCAAAGGAATCTCTTCCACCAAAGCATTCACAATGGGACACAGCACTGTGGGAAAGGCAGTGATTTACACCTGTAAACTCATCACACTTCTAATTACTACATCTAATTAAATCCATAGTCACCCTACAACTATTTCTTTCCATTCTGGGCAGTCTGGAGCAATCGAAGGTATCTCAAAACTGTTAAACTTTGATCATCCCTATGAATGTCAGCAAGGCCAGAAAACCTTCAGTGTCACCCACCTCCTGCCAGTAGCTGCCTCTCACAATGAAAGATGAATTGGAAATAATTATCTTTGACATCACAATACATGAAATTCTTGCTCTCATGGCTTTTATTCTCCCTGTAAAACATGTGTGTATACACATACCTGATATGTCCCCAGTCTACTCCTTCAAAAAATGGATGACTTTTTATTTCCTCTACTCCATTGCTACCAATTCTATTTTCTGAGTCGATACAAAACCTGAAAAAGGGGAAAAAACAAAGGGAATGTTACAGTCAATTCAGACAGAAGCAACAGTATCCTGTGTCAAGAATTTCAAGAAATTCTTTCAAGTTGTTCCACCACTTGGGGTAACATCAAAGCAGCCCATTGCATCTAGGAGAGAAGGGAAATAGTAGAAGCAGGACATTGTTAAATCTTGAAACAAAAAGCTATGATGTCAATAACTCAATAACTTACACCTTTTCTAAACTGCTGCACCCCCATCTTCCAGGTTTGTGAAAAGTTGCCACATGTTTTAGTCCTGTAAGATCTGTTCGGAATGGAAGCTTAAATCCCTACTGCTGAAAACTCCTCTGCGTGTTCTCAACCACTTAAACATCCATGTTTCAAATTCAAACTAAGCAGAATAGATACACTTGGTAAGTCTGGACTACTCTCTTATGTCATGCTTTGGACTCCCAGTGAGCCAGCCCATTCCAAACACGCCATGTGCCCACTGTGCCCTTCCCTCTCCTCAGAGGTGCAGCTGGTACAAAGAGCCAGGGCCCGTTGCTGATGCAGCCCTGCTGCATAACCTCAGCTCAGACCCCAGAAGAAATTGTCAGTTTATGAGAAGCAGCCATGAAATAGCAAGAAAAAGGTGAAATTGGAGACAGAGGCAGGATTGTTGAGATGGGGACTGTTACCTGCTCAAGCAGGCTGGACAGGAAAAGCTCAAAATGCTGAAGAAGGAAAATAGGGAGGTGGAAGCTCTCTGGCAACAACCCAGTGACCTCAGGGGTTTGTTCCAGGGAGCAGCAGAGGCTGACCCTTCTCCTCTGGACTGATGCTGAGCTGGCTGGAAAAGCCTCCCGAGTATCTCATCCAGGAGATAGATGGGAACACCACCACTGTGCCTAGGAATTCATTAACTCCCTGCAGGTGTAACACAGCAGGTTGGGCTGGAAACTGTCTCCAGTTATAGATTAAAGTGCTTTTACTTGTAGCTGAGTGTCACTGGGGAAGAAAACCTGCCTGTGTTTGTACTGCAGCCCAGCAGGTCGGGTGGTGCCAAGGACTAACAATCCTCAAACCTCGTAACAGCACTCAGCCAGAGCAGGCCACAGATTTGTCAGGCTTTGTCTGAACTTGAGCTTATTTTAGTTTGGATTTATCTCTATCTTACCTTACAAATACCTTCAGCTTTGTCTGCATCTCCCTTTAAGCCAAAACACACATTGCCCAACTTGTCCAAGCTGTAATGGACAAAGTACCCAATGCCCAGGTGGTTGTTGTCCAACGTGATTTGACCTCATTTCAGTAGATTATCTCTAACTAAGATGTTTCACTCCAATTTAAACCCTTCTCCTTGTGGGGACAAACTAATAAATTCAAGGAGTCGTTGTATCAGTGGAGTCATGAGCAAGACATGCTAACAAACACACTAAAATGTCTAAAAATTCCCCAAACACAGCCAGGGTTGAGCAGGAAGGAATCCTCAGCAGTAATGCTGTACTCTGCCCAGCAGAGAACTTGGGATGCTGACAAAGAAGGTTGAGCAGAACACTAGAGAAACAAATACTGAAAATGCAATATAACTGTTCTACCTGAAGTTATTCATGGGGGTTAGCAATAATCCAATTATTTGAGCTGTTAGTGTCACTAACTGGATGCAGGATAACTGTTCCTTGTGTTTGTTATGTTTTTGTAGGTTACTGGAGCACTGCTTGAACGAATAATAAATTCTAGTTCTGTGAAGTACATTCCCCTTTTTGTCTGTGACAAAAGTGTGTAAGCCTGTAACATTCATTTTAAAAAAAAAAAAAAAAAAAAAAGCAAACCCCAAACCAATGAGCCCCCCATAACCCTTCCAGGCCAAGAGAGCATTTCTGTCTGACCTTGTCACCAAAACCCTCACAAAAACATCAATGCAAATTAAAAACTGGAATTTTGAAAGAAGTGAGTAAATCCAAAACATCCAAAGATTTCTGTTCAGTGCATTAAATAACGGTGAATAGTTATTTTCTTGCCCACTCTGAAAAGAGAAAAATTCCGTGTTGATCACTTTCTTTTTGGTCTGCTCTGTTTCTCCTGATACCATGGCATACATCAAGCTCCTTCCAGCTTATTCTTCCATGTTAAACAAATGGCAAAGGGAAAAGGACTAAAAAAAAATCCATCAAGGATGGTGACACAGAAGAAACCAGCCTTCCCTCCAATATAAAGCTTCCTTCACACAGAACAGGAATTTACCCTGATGGAAGATAACCCTGGCTGGGCAAAGGCCAAACTGGGCTTTTGTTACTGACCTTAGAATTAAATCCTTTGCTTTCTCTGAAATGGGCACCTCTGGAGGAAATACCAACGTTTCTTTCCAGTTCATAACTTTCCTGTAAGTCTCCTGCGGTGTTTCTGAGCAGAAAGGTGGATATCCTGCACGAACAAATAAAAAATTAATAAGCTTTTTCCAGAAGAGCAGTGCCCTGGGCCTCTGCTTTTGTGGCTGGGACTCTCAAATCTAAGAAGTCTTAGCCAGAGAGGTTTTCTCTTCCGAATAAACAGACCCTGTTACCTCTGAGCCATTCTCAGGCTGGGGTTTTTAACATACCTATTAACATTTCGTACATGATCACTCCCAAGGACCACCAGTCACACAGCTTGTTGTACCCAGTCTGCATGAACACTTCTGGAGCAATGTAGTCTGGGGTTCCCACAGTAGAATATGCCTGGAAAAAAAGAATATTGTCCTTCAAAGATAAATACTGCGGTTTGGCACTTTGCAGTACCTTTTCCTGGGGATTCACACACAGGCTCTTGTTGTTTGGCTGAGCAAGAATGCTTAAGTTGAGAATTCACAGGAACTAAAACCCCAAGAACATTATTCTTTTATATTAATAAACAAAAAGAGTGTTGTAAATAAATGGCAATTATCCTCTTAAGTGTGATGAAATCATAGAATATTGCAACTGCAATATCAGAAAGTCATCTTAGTTAAAGTTTCATTACAAAAATAGCCAAGAAGTTCTATTGATGTGACCTTTGTTTATTTTTAAAGGGGTAATCAGTGGTAGATTCCCATGTGTGACTCTCATGATACACTAGCTGTGTATTGGGAATTTCTCTTTATTGATGAGAAATCTTCCATGGGGCAGGATGGAGAGAAAAAAAACCCAAAATCCAACAAAAAAAACCCTCAAGACCAAAAATGTCCACCAAAAGCAGTTTTGTGACAAAAATATTTTACTTTCCTTTGCCTGACCATAAAGAAAACACTTTTATGGAACAGACTTGAGACATTCAGAGTTGAACCAATGGAAAACCAAACATGTAGCTCCTTTTCCAACAGTGTTGATGCAAGCTGTCATTTTGACCTTTTATTCTCTCTGTAGGACTGTCCTTCACCACACAGTTCTGCCACATCTTTACTGACCTGGAGATGCAGTCCTCAGGAAATAATCCCAAAATGGAATAGGGCTGTGAAATACGGCCCCAAGAGGCAGCAGGAGTGCAATGTAATCTCATTGTGTCTCAAGAGGAAAGAAGAGACAACCCAAAAGCTTTCTGGGAATACTGCAGTAGATCACTTTTTAAAGAGCGTGGGAAAAGAAGAGGTTCCAAAATTTGAAAGCTGAGGTCTTTTGGTGAAAATCACGGGCAGGGATGAAAACCTGAAATCCCATGGCTGACAGACACTTTCCCTTGGTTCAGTTCATGCCATGATTCCCTTTGTTAGGTGACCACTCCTCACCACAAAGCCTTGCAGGTTTTCAAAACCAGTAGCATTAGCGACGAGTTTTAATTTAGCATTTTCTTTAAACAGTTTAAAAGCAAAACAAAAATTATACATTATTTAATTAACTCACCAGCTGTCGCCTGTTCTTCTTCCATGTTTCTGCTTTCCTCTTTGAGTTCATATTCTGAAATGCTAATTTATAAAATAGTTATTCAATAACAAATGCATTTGTGAAAATTAGGAGGAAAAAGATTGATAAGGTTCCAGTTTTAAATAACTATGTTGTATATTTAGGATCCTTTAGTCTAGACACAAATTCTTGATTATAACTGAAAATGGGAACTTGAGAATAACTACTGTCCAATGCACAGCTGAAACTCACATAAGTAGGACACATCATCAGCAATTCTAAATTAGAACTTGCTAAAATTTTTAGATCAGCTTCTGAAAAGTTTCATGACACTGTCTCTGACTTCAGCTGGGTGGCACATGAAACCCATGGAAGAGCCGTTCTGTAACTCCACTAACTTCATGAAAAACACATTAAAATATAGCTACATTATATTACGTGTATTCCTATCTCTGTATGAATGTGCAAAAATACATGCTCGCAGTAGAAATCATAATTTCTTGCCTGTGAAATGCTTCCACGTCCCAGGGAACAAGCATTTCCAGTCTTCTCATTAAATGCAATCAGCCTGCCCCATCTTGCTTATCCCAGCAGAAACACATGCATGATGCACAGCTGCAGTTCAAAGCCATTTCCATGTTAAACTAGGACAGCTCATACTCACAGAAGTCACTTGGTGGGTTGTGTGTGAGGTTCCTGTAGAACTCTGTTCTGTGGGCTTTCTTTAAACCTGTGCAGAGCCCAAAATCTGACAGCTTTACATGACCCTAAAAAAAAAACCAAAAAAACAACAGAGAACATGAAACCATCATTTAGCTAGGTAGTGCTTGAAAAAAAAGGAAGTTTTAACCACTGCAGATTCCTCCTCAGGCCATGATGGACTTGCACAGGACTAGCAGGGAAGCAATGACTGAACCCTGCTGTACTGGAAAAGTGTGTTTTCTCTCCAACAGGCTATTGCCTCCCAGGAATGGTTATATCTACAATTTCACAACAGCTGAGGGCAGCTATTTGCCTTGTTTGGTTTTGAACTGGATACCACCGTGACTGAGAAAGCCTCCAGGACAAAATTCCTTTGTTTTATTTTGATGGTAACCTTGACTTTAATCAGGTTTCCAGCCATCAGTGCTAGATAGAAGCTATCCAACCTGACAGACCTGGGCATGCTATGATAATGCCTGGCCTCCACGACCTTAAAGATCTTTTCCACCCTAGATAATGCCATGATGTTGTGATGCTGACTGGGTCCATTTCATGGTCAGCCTAACTGAGGGAGTTTCCAGAGGCGATGGGTGATGAAACAAATGAGGTTACTGTAGGAATTGAATTGGTTATTCAGCCTTGTCTGAATTTTCCATAGTTACTTCAAGATGCACAAAAGCAAGAGTGTCACCTGGAAATGTGCACAAATACCAGCACCAGGTCACCCTGAGCAGGTCCTCTTCCCTCAAAGCCTTACTAGGGTTAAAAGGCTTCTCAGTGAGGTTTGGCTTTGTTTGGTGCTCTCCAAGGAAAATGCAGTGGTCGCTCCCTGCCTTCCCTCCAGCCAGCTGAAACCTCTGGGGTGGCACCAGTGGCTCCCACTGATCAGCACCAGGATCTGCAGCCTGGCATTGCAGAAACACCAGCAGTGTGAGCCCAGAACATGCCTTGGCATCCAGCAGGAGGTTGTCTGGCTTGATGTCTCTGTGGATGAATCCCAGCTGGTGAATGGCGTCGATGGCCAGCACTGTCTCAGAAATGTAAAACTGCGTCTCCTCCTCTGATAAAGTGTCCTTCTTCATTAGTAAGGTCATCATGTCACCTAACCAAAGGGAAGAAAATATGGCTTAGGAATCAGACCATTTTAAATCACAAGACTCGTGTGAATCGCAAGGCTACAGGAAACCCCAACAGAATCCAAATTTAACCTTCTAACTGGCCTTAGAGTTACTAATTATAAAACTATTACAGCAAGGACCTACAAACCCAACTTACATTTTTAGTAAGCTGGATGTACAACTGTTGAAAATCCTAAACGGGAATTTTAATGGAATAGCCCAAGAAAATATACTGAATTTTTACATACATTAAATTTACTGCACAAACTGTTTGAACGAGAGCTTTTGTTTTGTTTTTAGTGGTAACAGCTTCAGCAGCAAAAAGCAGAAATTTCTAGTAGAATAATTATTTCATTCAAGTCTATTTAACCCCTTCACAACCTTTCTCCTTCCCCTAAAAATCAGGAATGGTCACATGACTGCAACTTCATTTAAGAGCGTTAACAGTTTTATTATCACAAATTACACAGCATGTTTGTTTCTACCATTTTATGAAGCTGCCAACAGAAGCACGAAGTACCTGTATCACCTGATGCCACAGCAGCCAGCTTACCTCCAGGTAAGAACTCCATGATCAGGTAAAGGTTCCTTTTATCCTGGAAGCTGTAAAACATTTTCACTACCCAGGCTCCATCCGCTTCAACCAAAATATCTCTTTCTGCTCTGATATGGGCCACCTAAAATTTTTTAAAATTACTATAATTAAAGGACAAATATTTAAATATTTCAACAAGAAACATCGTATTACACTCCTAGTCCTACAACATATTTTCATGCCCTTTAGCAAAGGAACTATTTTTCTAGCTCTTTCCATGCTCATATTTTCCATTATTTTTTAATAAATCCTAGGGTTTCTCTAAAAACACAAAGCACAGCTTGTTAAGCTGATTTTGTTTGTTAGAAAGAACTGACAAAGATGGTGGAAAAAGCACAAGTGAGTTCAGGAATCCCTGACCTTGCTCAAGAGATTCCAACTCTCAGCTAAGGCTCTGGAAAACATACAGAAAGCTGCTACCTCATAATTTGCTGGAAATGAAGAATGGTGGAGACTGGAGGAGGGGTGTGTGTTTTCACTACAATGTACCCCCATCCTGGAGGAAAAATCGAAGCCATATGCATGGAGCAGTATTTCCTGACAGCTGTAAGAAAAGCAGCAAACAATCTTCTGCATCTCCTCCCCACTCCTACTGGTGAGGAGCATCTTTACATTTATCTTGTCACAGGGTTGCATGGGGCAAAGGTTCTCCCTGGGGAGGAGACACTCCAACTTGGATTTATCTGGCTTTATTTCGTCTCCTTAGAAAAATATTTCTTTCTGGCTTTATTTCATCTCCTTAGAAAAATATTTCTTTCCAACCTCCACTCCTCAATGCAGTTCAAAAACACAATAGGAAAACTTTGCTTAAAAATAGCCAAGATTTCTCCCAGTGCTATACTGGAAGGTTTCTTTTTTTATGTGTGTCCTCTGCTGCTCTCCATGGAACAAGGCAGGCAATGAAAATCCCAGCAGATAAACGCTCTCCAGGGAAGATCACTGTCCCAAACTGAATGTAGAACATGAGCTCAGATTCCTTCCCCATCAGGTTACGAAATGGGGGCAGGACCACACAAATCCTGGCTGCTCTGCACACCGTGCTGCTCCTCTGCTTCCCTAAATTCAGGGCACGGGCTGAAAAACCTGTGCCAGGAAAAAAATATACCACTGCTGCAGGGAAATGATGGGTAAGGTTTGGACTAGTAAGAAAA
This sequence comes from Pardalotus punctatus, assembly GCA_013400915.1. NCBI lineage: Eukaryota > Metazoa > Chordata > Aves > Passeriformes > Pardalotidae > Pardalotus > Pardalotus punctatus. The sequence goes on along the minus strand of VZTX01002609.1, from coordinate 32,811 downwards.
AAGTCCTCTTTTATCTACTCTTTCACTCGAGTCACCAACCCTGGATTTCTCTGCTTTGTGGTGCTAAGTACTTGCTGTATCCTCACAGTGAATTGCTAGCTAAAAAATAAAAGCAGAAATGAAACCAAACAAACAAAATCAAAGCAGAAAAACCCCAACAAGATTAGACCCAACTATAAAGCAAACCTAAGGAAAACAAAACTGATGAACAATGTGATTTCTTCTGGTTTTCTTTAAAAGAAAAGATCAAATACCTCAGTTTTTACTTTGGCACAGGATAATTTTTCAAGAAGCATTTTCCTTGAAATGCAGTTTTACATATTCAGTAGTGCAAGCTTTGTGTTGATAAGGGGAGAAAAAAAAAACCTCTATCACTATTCCAAATTGGTTGTAAATAAAATATTTTTAAATGCCCTATTTCCTAACTTCTGCTTCTTTTGTGCTGTGGTAGCAACTCCATGGACCCTTTGGACTGCCAGACCATTACAGCAGCTTTCAAAGATGGAAAATATTTCCTAGACCGGATAAGTTTGAAATTTAGGGGACTTATATACCACAAACCTGCTCTTTCTCCAGCATATCTGCTTTTCTCAGTATCTTCATTGCATAAATATGACCTGTATCCTTCTTCTGAACAAGGCGTACCTTTAATGAGAGAGAGAGCCCAGTCAGTCTTCTCTGCATCAGAAATCTACTGGAAGGCTCTAAACTGCCAGGCATGGAAAAGTTCTCTTGTTAAACATTTAAAAACATATGGAAAAAGGAATTACTCTGCACCACGTACAATACTAACACTAGTTATTGTTTGAGGAAAGGTCAGCAGGCACAGGGGATTCCAGGCAGGAATGTGTACACTGAAATTCAGGAGAAATAACTGATGTGACACAGTGTAGAAAGGAGGTTTATGAAGAGGAGCTGTGCCACTACAAATCCCTGATTTCAAGGGGCCATGTGGGCAAGATCAGCGTGGGAAGCCATGGGAAACTCAGGGCCTCTCCAGAAGCCTTGAGGAATTGATGCACGTGATTAATTCCCAGACTTCTCACACTTGGAGAACAACACAAGCAGCTGCTGTTCTACAGTAAAACAACTAATAAATTGCAATTCAAATGCTTCATTACAGTGGTCCATCCCATTTTAATACCCTGTTCAAGCAAGAATGCCACAAACCTCCCCAAATGCTCCTCTTCCTATGACTTTCAAAGACTCGAAGTCATCCAAGCCGAGCCTGGTCCTCTTGAGCCGCAGGAACTCCGTTTCCTTCCGAGCGTGCTGTGACCTGCGCAGCTTTTTCTGAGGATGCACACACAGGAATTTGTCAGTTGTGTGGCAGTAGAGAGCCAAGATATGCACCCTCTCTTCCTGGGAAGTTCTTCTCTGAATCCCAACAGCAGAAAGACTTCTCCTTCTGCATTTCTTTCTGAATTTCTCAAAGTATGTTCTGCAAGTGTAGCCTTTTCTATAGAAGCCTCAGGCACAGTTTCACTTTTTTTTTTTTTTTTGGTGGGTGGTGGTATTTTATTTTTATTACTTAGGTTTTTTTTTTTAAAAGTAAGAAAACTAATGAAGAAAGAATATCATACTGACGCAAGGATTCTTCCTTTTGGGCAGTGTGAAGGATCAGTAAAACCTGAAACTTGCACCCCACCAAAAAGAGTGATGACAGGCAACAATGAGCTCAGCAAGCAGCAGAGGTCCTGGTTACAGATCCACAACAAAATCCATTTAGTTTATGGCAGGCAAACACTCATTTCTGCAAGAAAAATCTGTCCACATTCCATCATATATTCTGTCTGATGAAAATGTCAACAGGCTTCACCCCGAGGGAAGACAAATGCTGCTCCCAAAGGTGCCAAGATCTCAGAGATTGCTAAGGAGGCCCCTGGATCAGGCACCTGCCAGACTGTGCTGGAGTACAGCATCCTTTAAAGCCACAAGATGGCAATACACACCCACACTCATTTTCCCACTTCCCAGGAGTTGCAGCAGCCACAAAAACTCAGAAAGGACTGAGACACTCTTCCTACTTATTTCCCAGCCTATCCTGAAGGCAGACATGGTGTAATGGACCTGGGAAAAGCAATTTATTGACCAAAGTTCTGAGAGGTGGCACCAGAGATCCCTCCTCACCTGTATCCAAATGGAGCAAAGGTTTGACGGTTTGTTTAAATCAAGAAAAATTGGTTCAGCATTTTGCTTTCTACTCCCTTCTAAACACATGTCACCTTTTTTTTTTTTTCTTCCCAAATATAACACCAAACAATTTTAATCTTAGAAGAGCTTGCTATATACTTTCTGTGGCCCTGTCTCAAAAGAACTACAGGTAGCATGAAATGCCTTGGCCAGCTATTGCAAGTATCATTCAAACATATTCCCAGCTTCCCTAATGAACAGGGTATTTACAGGGGCAACACTCATGTACAAAATAAAAAGTACAGTCATGCTGGCTGATGTTTCTTTGAGCTCCTCAAATGCTCATTTGAAGCAGTGGGACAAAAGCAAAGCAGTTTGTAAGGTGAATCAAGCAGTATTTACCTCCTCATCTGCAAGGCCTTCCTCTTCCATAGCCACTTCCAGCTTCTTCTGCCTGCCAAGAGGAGAAACAGGGGATTGCACCTTTTATTCTGCGTTAAAACCAAACCTAACACTACAGCAAGTCAACACCTTTGCATCACATACTCCAATTACTGAGGAATTTGCCTCAAATGGAAATTTGAAAGCAGACAGCCCCACTCCACCCAGTTACTCATTTGTGAACAAAGCTGTGGAAACTGTAGAAGCAAATTCAAGCACATGCTTATGTATTTGCAGAATTAGGCATTAAACATATAAGCACTATAATGACCTATTTTTTCATGTATCTTGTGGAATTAAGGCTGTTCTTATAAATTAGGATTACAAACCAGAATAATTTTATTTTTTTTACAGTTTCTATCTCAGCTCCACCTCCCAGTCAGCTCCAGCTTCCATTCCCTCTGTGTGTCACACACTCCTGCCCCACTTAGAGCCGTGCCAACTACTCTACCCTGCTGGATGCCCCATCCTCTCCTCCCAGTGTCCTGAGGCCAGGGCTCCCAGCCCCAGGGCTCTTCCAAGTGGTGCCATGCCAGGCTGGGAGGCTCTGAGCGGGCAGTGAAGCCTGGGAATGGTGGCAGGGGCTCAGCAGAGGGCAATATGGCTGAAGGGCCCCTTTTTGCCCCCCACAGGATGCTCCTTTAGAGCTGTAAGGGTGCAGCTTTCTGAAGGCTGGTTAACCCCCAGCAGCAGCCAAGAATTCAAAGGCGTGGAGCCAGACTGCTGGTGCCTTTCTGCACGTTGGGAAGTGCAGCAGGATCCCCTAAATTAAAGGCCCTCGATAGACAGTCTATTCTCCTAACTAGAAGCAACTCCATTACATGGAATAATAACTAAATACGATGAAGATAGAAACCCTGCTGCTTGACTGAAAACCCTTCAATTAAAAACATATTACCAGGGGAATGATAATTTCACACACTAATGACAATCCAACACAACATTCATTATAATCAAACACTTGGTGCTTTGACACTTAATTCAAGTGGCACTTCACTACCTCAGAGACACAACTGGGCACTGCTGGGAGGAGCTGAGTGGTGATGACCAACACAGACTCCCATCAAGGAGTACCAGGCAGCCCCACCCAAGCAGAATTTACAGATGGGAATTACATTATTCCCAGAAGTCTTCCTGCCCACCCAAGAGCCTCTCAAACCTTCCATCATCAACCCCTTATTTCTTTACTGCCCGTTATTTTCACCCCAGCTCCCTGCCTCCTTTCCTTACCCCATCACCCTGTCAAACACCTCTCAGTCCTGTTCCTCATCTCCTACACACTCCCTCCTGCAGGGTCTGGGAGTCTTGGCATGAGCTCCATGGCTCAGAGCAGGACCAGACCCCACAAGCCACCGCCTTACCCCAAACCAAGCTCCCACCCCTCAGCAGCTCTGCAGAGTTCATTCCCTGGGGCACATGCAGAGGAATCAGAGGCCACCAACCCACCCAGAAGGAGAAACCTCACAGGTGCTGCAAAACAAGACCCTGCACAGAGCAGTTTCCACAGAGTAACTGATGAGGAGATAAACTGCAGGAGAGCATCAGAAGTGGGGGTCCTTGATCACTCGGTGACTGGGATGTTCACAGGTTCCCCAAAAGACAGCCCGGGCCCTTTAGGAATTCACTCCCTGCCAGCACATACAGAAAAACTTCCCAGAGCTGTCCCATCCACGGGGACTGAAAAGCCCTTGAACAAACACCAAGAAAAGCTGCAGAGGGGTGAGAGGGAGCAGAGGCAATACCTGGTTTCCCTCTCCTCGTGCTGTATAATTAGGTTGCTGTAGAAGTTCTCCAGCGTGAGTTTGGCCACCGTCACTCTCTCCCGGGTGTGGTTACTCATGGGAAAGGATGTTGTAGTCCCTGCAGTCATCGCCATGGTAACATGTACTGAAACAGAGCAGGTCAAATCATTACTCACTTCAAAAATAAAATTTAAAAAATACACATTGCTCTTTCCCACTCTCCACCTCCAAATTCTTAGGCACTCCAGAATTCACAGTAAAGGCACTGTTCTTTAGATATAAGAAACTCCATTATAAAATGATGCCAAGACAGCTGGAGGATGTGCTACCCACTATCTAAAAAAATAACAACATGTTGGCAAAACAAAGAGTGAATCATAGCAAAGAGCAAGGCACGCTCTGGGCAGCTCACCCAGCTGTGCTTGTCCACAAATAAGGAAAATGTTCCTCTGGCAGACCTGGGCCCAGCCTGGGGGAGGGAAAAGGAAAAAAGGAAGGAGAGAGAAGGATCAGGCAGCTCCCACAGTCGGACTTACCACAACTCTGTGACAATTTCAGACCCTAGAAATGCTAGATGCTAAAAAAAGGATGGGATAAAATGAGATGGCAAATGGAGCAAACCCATAACTCCAACCCAGAGGAGAACTTATTTCAAGGAAAAAGATAACCATCAAATATATTTGAATTTTAAAGCTGCTCAACAAAGTTGACAGGGGGTACTCATAGCTTAGGGCACACAGTCACTAGGCACCTAAAAACTGGGAAGTAAGAAAAAAGAAAGAGGAAAGAAGAAAGGCTGTTCTCCTTGAGAGCTTTCATCCTGAACCCAAAGAACTTGGATGTACTGGAACAACACTTTTTACTGCTGGAAAAAGACATCTCAGGGCAGCTCTGAGTGCCATGCAGCTGATCCAGGAAAGCCTGGGGAGATTTTTTAAAAAAACCAAAAAACCAGCACAGTTTGTCCTAAGATTCATGCCCTACCTGGAAGTGGGTTGAGGCACTTGAGCAGAGCCTCGTGGAAGAGAAGCATGAAGAGCAGCATCTCAGCCCCCCTCCCATTTGTTCAGATTGTTTTGAAGTTAGTTTTGGAAAACCACACAGAAGTACACATCATAGAACCATGGAATGGCCTGGCTGGAAGGGACCATAAAGATCATCTCATTCAAACTCCCTGCCCAGAGCAGGGACACCTTCCACCATCCCAGGGTGCTCAGAGCCCCATCCAGCCTGGCCTTGGGCACTGCCAGGGATCCAGGGGCAGCCCCAGCTGCTCTGGGCACCCTGTGCCAGGGCCTGCCCACCCTCCCAGGGAACAATTCCTTCCCAATATCCAACCCAAAGCTGCTCTCAGTCAGTGTGAAGCCATTGCCCTTGTCCTGTCACTGCAGCCCTTGTCAAGAGTCTCTGTCCATCTTTCCTGCAGGCTCCCTTCGGGCTCAGGGCTTCCTTTTTATTATTTACTTAATCCTTCTGTTTCACCAGGGGATTGTGAGGAAGACAAATCCCTAACTAGGCTTAATTTAAGCAGACCCAAATGCCTTTTAAGGTGAACTGATTAGGGGTTTCATACAAAGAAAACTTGCACGTCCACACTGGGGCAGGAGGATTGCTGGACTCTGCTCCAGGCTCGTTGTTTTGATTCTGTGTGCTACACTATGAGAGGGTGGGATTTTATCCTGTGGATTTTTCATTGGATTTCATGTGACAATAGGATATTTGTTGCCAGAAACGCAGCTGCTGTGTCACAAATAAAGGCGTTTTATAGCATCATGCAGAGATTATTTTAGCTGTGTATTTTGAAGTGCACAAGACGCCAGAATTCTGAGAATAAAAATATATCTCTCAATAAAGACACAAAGAGGTTTTAATGGCACTACAGCTGCTTCAAAGTGATGTCAATATTTCTATTTTTTATTCAATATTCTATCCCCTTCAGTTTTTTACTAAAGAGAGATGAGATCTGCCAATTCCTAATAGCATTTACTAAAAATTAGGCAGTTCTATTCTTCACACAGAGACATCCCCCATGCTGGACTCCTCTCCAAAAGCTTGGAGAACTTTGGTCTCACTGGTGGGTTTACTGTACAGTTTTACACTTTTTTCCTTGATAGGTGGGAGAAGATAAATACAAGGAAGTTGATAAGAGCAATTCAAACAGAGCAACTGCTGACCACGCACCGGCATCTGTGATTAAGTTATTTCAAGAAGTGACTTAGCAGAGTAAAAACCCGCCTTCTGGTAATTTTGGAACATGAGGATAGAGCAGCATTAACCCAGGCTTGAAACGGATTAACCTTTACTTAAGGTATAACGGGCACGCTCTAGCACCGGATATTTCTCCTTTGCACGTCTCGTGTTCCTGGTAGGATAAAACAACACTGCAACTTGATTTCCTGTTCATTTGTTTTCCCCACGCTCTACACTGACAAATGCAGGCAGTGCCAGACAGCAAATCCAAGTCCCTGGGCTTTATTAAGCCTGTAAGAAAGGAGATCCCAATTCCAGCACTGGCACCCCATGCCATGAACAGCGGGGCTGAGCCTCACAGGAGGGAAATACACATGAGTGTCCCCAGTTAGCTCTGCCCCCGGGGGGAAAAAAACCAACCCACAACCACAACAAAGAAAGAATTTGTACAACCAAGAGATGCCTTAAGCTCTCCAGATTCCCCGAAATAAATGAAAAAGAGCACAGACCTGGCAGGAGGTGTGAGATATCCCACAAAATCCTATGTGAGTCCTCAGCTGAGAAAGCCTCTTTTTCCTCCTGTCTCTCTGCTTCCACTAATAAGCCCCCAAACACAGCACAAATCCACATCCCAAACAAAATATTCAGCTGGGAGTCACCAAGTACAGACCTTAAGCACGACCTACATAAACAAATGATGCAGAGGGATGGGGGTGGGAAGGAAGGAAGGAGCTCCAAAATAGGACCTTTTATTGACAGCCCACTTCTTGTACTGACCTCACCACATTAACGGGAATGGTTTGAAAAGGTGCCACCCATAATTCTTGGAAATGCCCTCAAAAGCCTGCTAGTTCACCCAAATTCATGCCACTTCCATAATGGAACCATTCCACTCCTGCTGCATCACTGGCTTTACTTCTGGCTCTCTGGACCGTGAAGAAGGTCATATTCAACCAGCTGGCCACTTCAGCCAAAACTCCCCTGGCTGACAGGGATCTTTCCGAAGGGCCTGGAACATCCCCAACTGTGAGGAAGAAAGACATCAAATGGCCCTAATCGACAGGAGCCACGGAGCCTGCGGGACAAGGGCTCAGAGCTGCCAGGAGTAGGGATGCCATCTGTGCTGCCTGGCCCAGAAAACCGGCCCGTGCTCCCGGAGGGATGGCTGAACTCCCAGCCTGAGCCTCTCCTGATGCCTGCTCGGCTCCCAGCAAGCACCTGCAGCGTGGGGATAAGGACTTATGGATGGGCAGCAGCCAGGGGAAATCTTGTCACCAGAGGCAGGTGGGAGAACAGCACGGAGGAGAGGAAGGATGTTCCTGAAGGATGAGGGAGAGCAGGGAGCAGCTACAGAAAGGGGAGAGCAGCCGAATGCCACTGAACTGGAGTTTCCAAGAGATGGCTCTAAGCAAGTCTCTCCTGATCCATCACTGAATGGAGTATTTCAGTTGGAAGGGCTCTCTCCTTCCTGGCAGAAAAACGTTGCCTAATCGAAGCATACATCTGACCTTTTTCATTCCCAGATCTTTCCTGACTGGGAAGCAGAGAAAGGCCAAGCAGCATTTACTACAGCTTCAATCTGCACTCCCATTTCTCACAACAGCTCCAAGTCAAATTCCACATCTGTTTCCCTGGAGGAGTTTCCACCATTTAAAACCCCACACCCAGATTCTGCTACACACTGGTAACTCAAACCCCACATCCTCTCTGGGGCACTTCCTGGCATGTCTCACAGCCTGTCATTAATGTTTTCTTTAGATTAATGGATTAAGTCTCCCACTGATGAGAGCAAAAGTCACTGAGCCATCCAATCCCACCTGCTGCAGCAGCTCCGAAGAGAGGGAAGAAATCAAAGCCCACGGAGAACTGCTCTCCCCTGGAACACAGCACTTTGTGGGATCACTTCCTAATCAGGAAGGGGTAAGAAGATAGAAACCAAGCCTCCTGCATGTCATCTCCAGCCCTCACAGCTCCCTTTCAGGGCACTCAGGATGCCTGAAGGCAAGGGAGCACAGAGCTATTGCTTGGCAGGGAGGAAGGATGGACACCCTCAGTAATTTTAGAGCCCTTTCCTACATATCCAGGCAGCTCTAGACTTGAACAACATCACCGAACATTTCAACCAGAGCAATGATGAAGATTCAAACACTTCAACAGGGAAAAGAAAACCACCACGGAACAAAACACCCCCCCACCAAAGCAGATGAAGTTCATAGTTTCACATCCTTCTGACATATTCTTCCAACATTTGCCATTTAGTTTTTTACTGATTTCTCACTGAAGTGAGAAAATAAACATGTGAGAGTATGCTACAAGCAGTGAAAATTGAAAACAATCTTTCCAGCTATGTTCCTTACTGGAGGCTTTCCTGTTTCTTGGGCTAGCACAGTGACCTGCTGGATCAACACCTGCTTTCTCCTGCCCGGACTGCCAGCCAAAGAGCAGTCTGTGCCAGTGGGGCAGCGGTGGGGGCAGGAGTGGGCTCCACTTCCATAAGAACAGCTCTGAAGGAGCCAGTCCCTTCACAGGCAATCTCCTGCACATTTGTGGCAGCAAGAAAAGCCTCAGGATATACAGAAAAAGGATAGATCCATACTATCAAACCAATCTGGACCTAAATCACACAATGGAAATATCATTCTCATTTTTGAAGCCACGTGTGCAGTACAGTTATATAGTAGCCCTAGAATAAATTTACGCAGGACTCAGTGAATATTTAAGTTAGGGAGCAAACACCAAATACAATTCTGCCAGAGAGAAAAACACCTTTTTCTCCACATGACAGAAGAATGCTGCTGGGTCTCTGATTTGGATTTACAATGTCAAGCTACACACGTTCAGCAGGACAGGGATGAGCAATCTTCCCTCCAACATGACATCAATTCACAGAAAGACTAATAATAATTTTAATTTAACCACCCAAGCATGCTCTTAAAGCCCAGCAGTTAGGAAGGCAGTTTACTGTTACAGTAAAAACTGCCAAGTTTATGAAGTTTCCATTTAATATTCCAAGGGAATTTGCCTCTTGAATGAAAGCCTCTAGATAAGACAGATACCGAAACATATTTCTGCCTTTCAAAATTCCTGTTTTTTTCAGCATGACATTGAACTTGCTCCTGAAATGAAGTATACAAATGGCATCTTTCAAGAATTAGGAAGTAAAACAGAAAGGAGAGACTAAGCAAACACAGAGTTCAATAAAGTGGGTACCTTCAGAAACTCCAGTTGTCACCACCGTGCCCAGAGCTGGGGCTCTTCTGGGTGAGAAGGGAGAGCAGACTCTGCTTGGCTCCTTCCAGACAACACAGCCCAGCAACTCACCAAGCCAGGCACTAAAACCCACAGCTGACAAAGACTGTATTTAAAAAATGACAAGGATTATATTTAAAAAATGAGGTGCTATCTAGGAAAGCAGCATGGGCACAGCAAAGCTTCGAGCACGAGTGCCAGCCCCACCGTCTCTAAATTGTTTGAATTCTCCAAAGAGAGGCAGGATATATATAAAGCTGAAAAAAACCAACCCACCACACACAAATAACAGCATGATTCACACCAAGGGGCAGTGGGCAGGGCCAGACAGATGAAAAAAACAGCCCAGGGCTCAGCAGGACGATGTGGTGGGACAGACCCTGAGCAGCCTGAGACACACAGCCGTACGTGCTGCGAGCAGAGAGCGAAGGTAAAAACACCGTGCAGCAGCTGAGAGTTGCAGGGAGAGAACAGAAGGAGAAAGTGGCCACACCGAGCCATCAGCCCAGAGGGAAAACGACTTTCTGCACTACGGTTTCTGCTAGCACAGATTTGGCAACTGTGCTGTGCATATTTGCACTATGCAATTGTTTATACTGAACTTCTCCTGCTGAGGATCACAGACTGGTTGGGGTTGGAAGGGACTTTAAAGACTGCCCAGTTCCCTCTCCCTGTCCAGAGCAGGGACCCCTTCCACTGTCCCAGGGTGCTCAGAGCCCCATCCAGCCTGGCCTTGGGCACTGCCAGGGATCCAGGGGCAGCCCCAGCTGCTCTGGGCACCCTGTGCCAGGGCCTGCCCACCCTCCCAGGGAACAATTCCTTCCCAATATCCAACCCAAAGCTCCTCTCTGTCAGTGTGAAGCCATTCCCCTTGTCCTGTCACTGCAGCCCTTGTCAAGAGTCTCTGTCCATCTTTCCTGCAGGCTCCCTTCAGGCACTGCCAGGCCACACTGAGGTCACCCCAAAGCTTCTCTTCCCCAGCTGAACAATCCCAATTGTCCCAGCCTTTCCTCCCAGCAGAGCTGCTCCATCCCTCTGCTGCCCTCGGTGTCCCTGCTCTGGGCTGGCTCCAGCAGCTCCCTGTCCTTGCTGTGCTGGCCCCAGGGCTGGGTGCAGCCCTGCAGGGGGGTCTCAGCAGAGAGGGGCACAATCCCCCCTCCCCTGCTGCCCACGGGCTCTGGGTGAGCCCAGCACAGGCAGGAGGTGTTCTGTCTTCATTTTCTATAACCTGCTTTAAATCCAATTCCAAAGCCTTTGATTAACCTCCAAAAACACCCAAAACTCTACAGAACCCTGAAGTCTCCAAGCAGCATGCTGACAAAAAACCCCACTACTCCCATCTATGTCAATCACTGGCCAGTATTTGTCTACTCTTGGGGTGTGATCTTAATATTTGTGTTATTTCTAAATACAGCTTTCTGTGCTCAGAACAGAACCTTGTCCAGAGTTCACTCATGTCAACAAAAAAACCCTTCAGCTCAATAGGTCTTGACCTAATATTCCCATTCCAGCCTCGGGATGACGCTCCCTGCTGTTACTGAGGTTCATAATTATCAGATCAGCAGGTTTGCCAAGCACTGCTCTGGGGTATGTTTCACACAAAAAATAAATATTTCGTTCCTCCGTAATTCACATTTTCATTAGTATCACCATTCACAAGCCCCTGTTTTATTTAATCTGCTACCTAAAGGAAGCAACATTCCCTGCCAGATAAAACAAATTGGATATTTCATGTGCAGGTTCTTCTTCAACATTATTGCCATGACCAGATCCTTCTGACACCCTTCAGTTTTTACAACAGTCCTTCTTTGGGAAAGGGAAACAAAAATAAGACTGCAACAAGGCATCACTGACACTTCAGCATTTAATTTACCTTATTTATTGATTTAATCTCCTTTAGCTTTCCTTCCCCTACGTGCATTATGTTTGAGTAGGTTTTGCTACTTTAAAGTTACAGAATTAATTATATTTGTTCTATTTAAAGTACCACTGAGAAACCGAGTAAAATTAGCCCCACTGGAACAGGCTTTGCTATTTAGAGATGTTCAAATGTTTTAGCCATTTTCAGTCATTCTTTCCCCATGGGGCATCTGGGTGAGGCACCCATTATAGTCACGGCTAAAAGCAGAAAGTGCTCCATGACTCGTGAACCAAAAGGAGGGGACACTCCCAGGGCCTGAGCCCCACATGGGGAAAACCCTGGGGAGGTTTCACAGACACACAGGATCGGGATGAAAATGCTGCATGGGTCCTGCAGCCACAGCGGTGATGATGATGACACCAGGGAAACCTGGGGGACACTTTGGGGTGCCAGCAGCTGGCTCCAACATCCTCCCTAAGCTCCAGAAGATGCTCTCAAGATGAAGGAAGGTACTTTGCTGCCTTGGGGTACATTCCTAAACCTAAAAGCATCCCAAAATGCCTGCTCTAAGCACAGACCCACCCTGACAAGAAAACGCTCAGCCAAGCAGCAGGAAGCCCTCCCAGGCCAGGCCATTGCTGTGCCCATGCCGTAAGCTGGCACGGGTCAGGACTGGCTCAGGAAGGAGCCATCCCATTTTCCATAAGCTGGCACGGGTCAGGACTGGCTCAGGAAGGAGCCATCCCATTTTCCATAAGCTGGCACGGGTCAGGACTGGCTCAGGAAGGAGCCATCCCATTTTCCATAAGCTGGCACGGGTCAGGACTGGCTCAGGAAGGAGCCATCCCATTTTCCATAAGCTGGCACGGGTCAGGACTGGCTCAGGAAGGAGCCATCCCATTTTCCATAAGCTGGCACGGGTCAGGACTGGCTCAGGAAGGAGCCATCCCATTTTCCATAAGCTGGCACGGGTCAGGACTGGCTCAGGAAGGAGCCATCCCATTTTCCATAAGCTGGCACGGGTCAGGACTGGCTCAGGAAGGAGCCATCCCATTTTCCATAAGCTGGCACGGGTCAGGACTGGCTCAGGAAGGAGCCATCCCATTTTCCATAAGCTGGCACGGGTCAGGACTGGCTCAGGAAGGAGCCATCCCATTTTCCATAAGCTGGCACGGGTCAGGACTGGCTCAGGAAGGAGCCATCCCATTTTCCATAAGCTGGCACGGGTCAGGACTGGCTCAGGAAGGAGCCATCCCATTTTCCATAAGCTGGCACGGGTCAGGACTGGCTCAGGAAGGAGCCATCCCATTTTCCATAAGCTGGCATGGGTCAGGACTGGCTCAGGAAGGAGCCATCCCATTTTCTATGGTTTGCTTTTCTGTTGTTGGTGGGATTTGTGGAAGCAGGTAGAGAGGTCAGGCAGACAGGCTTCAAGATGGCGAAGAAGAAGGATTTATTTACAAGAAGTTCTTTTTATACACAGTAATAAACAATTGTCTATTGGCCAAAGACAATCCACCCCCAAAGACCTATTGGTTATGGCTTGTACACCTCTAACACAAAACACAGAGATTAAGAAAGTACAGTTTATCTGTATTCTCCATGAGAGAGAAAGGAAAATCCTAAAACACTGCAACTACAATTTTCCATCCCATTTTCCATCCCAACCATCTGCTCGCTGCCCTCCTGCTGCCGCTCCGAGCGTTGTGCCAGCGTGAGAAGCTGCACGACCCAGACCAAGGAACTGCCACCAGGCTGAGGTGGTGCCTTTTTAAACCAGTCTGGGTGAGGCTGGTTTCACCCGCAGGGAGTGACAAGGGCCACCCTGCCCCAGGCTGAGCCCGCTCCTTCCTCCCAAGGAGTCTGTGCGAGAGCGGCAAACGAGCGGACAAGGCCTCCTCGTCTGCTCATCTGGCTCGCAGAAATTAATCTCGGAAACCATTCCAACACACCCGCAGTAATGATAAGGAAATATTTCCTAATATGGAATAAAAACTGAATATTGGAGTTGTGCTGCACTCCAGGATTTCCTGCTATTCAACACAGCTGAGCAGCAGCCATGATTCAGTTCTCTGCTGCTTTCGACGAGCAGCAAGCACAAATTCATTTCCCTGACAGGAAAAGATTGGCTGAAACTATGTATGGGTATACAAGAGTATAGAGGGCAGTATATACATAAACTAAGTTACCTACACCTATGTAAGGTACATAAACTACGTTTATTTCCTTTTGGAGTTAATCTTTTGTCCATTTCAAGTAGCAAAGAAACTTTTGATCCAAACATCATAACCTTGGCTTTCACAAACAATGGGAGACTGGTCATCTAAAGTTTAGAAACACCAATCCACCAATAAGGTCACTTCCATCTCGGCTCCACTCCCCTCATCCTTTGGTGATACAATTACATTCTTTATGCTCTACTGTCAATAGCTCTGTCCCAACGTTAGGAGCACATTTGGAGACATTCTGTACTTAGAACACTCATTCAGCATTGAAGGACATGCAATGACTTACCAAAATCTTCATGAGCTCAGGTTTTCAAATAACTAATTTTATTTTCTTTACTTCTTAAGACAACCCAACCATTTGGGGTTTACAGTACCCACTCAGACTGCCCCTGTCCTGGGGGCAGGACTCCCCCACCCACCCCAACCTCACGGAGAGAGGGGACACAGAGTGGCTGTAGTTCTGCTCCCCCAGCAAGGATGAAAGGCTAGAGTCAAGCCCAGAAAGGAACAGAGGAGCTGGTGTATCCACACACTGCTGTCTTCAGAGGAGTGCCCCAAGCAGGAGGTCAGCTCAGGACAACGCTCTGCATGACTAAATGAAGCGTGAGGCATGATGAGGGAACCAGACCTGCAGTCCCGAGCAGCCACTCCTTTCTTCCAGTGTTTACCACTGGGTGCACTTTAATTTCCCGGGGACAAGAGAAATCAGTAGCTTGCTGGAAAGCCAACAATGCTCTGCGGTGAAATAGCATTTCATAGCTTCTTTCAGCTCACTTGTATCTGTCCTTTCTCCTGGCTCTCCCCAGGTTTCACAGTGCTGCAAATCTTTGTCCTCTCAAAAGCGTCTAAAAACAGGAAGCTCTTCTATTTACTGGAGTAATTGCATTCCTGTGCACTTAAGCATTTTCACAGCTTTTAGCAGGTACTTGCATCCAGGCATAAGAAAACATTGTTTTAAGACCTGTTAAAATAAGTGGCATTAAAAAAGCTTGTGCTAAATAACTTGCTGCAATGTTTTGGATCATGAAATAATCACAAACAGAGCAAGGTCAACAATGATAAATCTGCTTCCTCCTCAGTTATTGGTTTCCTGGATAAAGTCCTACTCAGGTCCAATGAGAAATATGTCTCAAACATGTACAACTGTCCAAAGGTAACATTCAATCACAGAGAATTTCTCTACACCTTGTGTGGCCAAGAGACACAAGTTAGGATAGAAGCAAAGAATAAGCAAAGGAGCTTCTAACAGCACCAGTATAAAGTTTCCTTGAAACTGTAGTACGTTTTCAGATGTGATCCAAGAAACTCTGCTCCTAAATTTTAGGTATTTTGTAAAGCCCTTCTACTTCCTAAGGAGCCTAGAGAAGCAGGACCTTTGGGAATTAGGAAGGACTCTTGTATTGAAGAATGCTGGAGAAGAAGACAGCAAGTTTGCTTTTCTTTTTCACTGATGCATGTTCAAATCCCTGACTCTTGCCAGGCTCTTTTTACATCACATCAATCAAATTAAGTAATTACACATGAGAAGTCTGTGCCAGCAAAGGAGCTGACTGCTAAATGAGATGCAGAACATCACTGCCTGGCCATGGCCTGTGCAGTGCCTCCAGTCAGGGTTAATGAGCACAACAGATCCCTCTGGCCCTACAAAACTGTAAATGCAGGTAGTGCATGTTGTTGGTGCAGCAACAGTGGAGAACAGATGTTTGCCCGCTCAAATCCCACTACAACACTTCATTCCTTTGACTGTGACTTTTGGAGAAGCAGACAGCTGTTGGCACACAGAGCAGACTAACCTGGTGAGGCCCAGGGTGCAGAGAGATAAAGAGATGTGTGTGGCTTCCTGATGGAAGAGAGGAGCACACGGTGCCACCCTCCTGGCACCTGAAGCTGGGACACAGATTTGGAATGGTGGGGATGGAGCTGTGCCATCCTCTTACCACCAAACCAGCAGCAGCCCTGGCTGTCACCACCAAAGGTGGAGAACAAAACATCTCGTGAAGGAACCATAATGGCAATATCTAATCCCCACAGTGATAATAAAGACAACTGAGAAGAGAAAGCTTTACCATTGGACCTCTTATCAGACTGGTTTAGGGGAGAACAGTCAATGCAACTGTGGTCTGGTATTTCAACATTTCTGTCATGTTGAGAACACACATACCACAAACACACAGCAGGTGGGTCACTGGGGTTTCTCCCTCTGAGATTTAAAGGTTTAGGTACAGAGGAAACAGCTCTCGCAGAGGCAGACTGCCTTGTGAAATCTGAGAGTCTTCCTGCAGCTTTCCTTAATATCCCAACTGCTCATCTCCTCCAGGGCTGAAGGCACCAGGAATGCTTTGAATGGCTGGCTGTATGTACACAAGATCCCTCCTACACAACTGCATATTCACCCTTCTAGGAAGAGAAGAGAAAGGCAAAAAGGAATTGCACATAGGTGAAAGATGATAAGAACTGTGACGGGCGTTGTGAGAAGCAATCCTCCAGTCTTGGCCTGGGAAAGTTCACTCAGAATGGGTGTTGTTTTCCTTTAATCTCAGATATTGGATTCTATTATCTGGTTTCCTAGGTAGAGGAAAAGAGAAGCAAACCAGGGTGTGGATAAAAGCTCTGGCTATATCCAGCTGCAAGGGAGTGAGAGGGAAAAGGAACAGAAGACATCTGCTTAAGTTTCTCTAAGATATTAAGGCTGCATGTTAAACATGCATGAAAGGGTAAATTTCCAGATTAAAAAAAAAAAAAAAAAAAATCTTAAAGAGCCCACTTTCCTATGCTTTCAAGATGAAACAGACTATGGCAAGAATAACAGAAAAAGATGACAAATCCTCTAGGAGCAAACCTTTCCCACCAAGGAAACCTTCAGAACAGAACAGCCTTGCAGCATGTTCTGGGGGCTAAGCACTCTCTTGACTGTGCAGAAGAGCAGAACTCATCAGTAAAACAAGGACTCTTCGTGGAACACAGGTCACCTCAAAGGAGAAGCAGCACTCGTGTCCCTACAGAATGGCTCTCACTCTTCCTTTTCAAGGTGTCTCTACTGCCCTGTAAGTGGCCAAGTGTCATTGTGCCTCCATTCCTTTATCTGTCAAGTGCAGATAAATACAAGTGGAGTTACCTGCAGGAAATCTGAACGGAAATACCAGTTTTATGCAAACAATGGGTAAAGATGGAGACTGGTGGAGTGGCAAATAAAGAAGTCCTTCAGGCAGACATCTGAATTGCTTGACAAGTTGGATACAACCAGCTATTTCCCATAAATAGTAACCAGAGAAAAACCCAAATAAGCCGTAGGAAAAATGAGATCATTTCCACTTTTGAAATATTATTTAACATTAACATTTCCTTATGGGGATGGGCCCTATGCTCAAGGCCCTTACACAGACAGGACAGACACTGCTGCCAAGTCCTGCTTCAAGGCCTACAACTGCTTCTTAGAAAGACAAATCCCTTCCTCTCCACTCGGCTGATCCCTCAAGTCCCAGCCACACACTCCTACAGTTTTCCTAAAAGTGCAGCCACAGGCCAGTTAGGGGAACTCAGCAGCCTGACAAAATTAAGCTACCAACCAGCGCCATGCCCTTGTGAAAAGGAGACCACTCTTCCATAAGATCAGCAAATTGGTTTGTCCCATCCTCCACCTACACAAATTCAGTGAAAAAGGAGCAATTAAATAGGGACAGGCGCACAGGACAAGGCGAGGAACAGCACTGTCCCTTTTGCAGGCAGCCAGACTTGGACTACATCCCAGCAAAGTTTGCATACACTTGTGGCAGCTGGAGGACAGGGCTGTCCCTTTTGACAGGGGCCATTTATGTCAGAGTGGGTGAAACAGAAACCCCAGAGCCCAACGGCGACAACAGTTACACAAACATGGACTCTCACCAACAAGTCACAATCACTTGCCCCCACTTTTGCTGGCTCCATTTGGAAATGGGCTGGTGCAGAAGAGAGCTGAGCAAAGCTCTCAAAACACAGGCTGGAACTACTTACACTCCCTTTACTTCAGGCTGCAACAGTACAGACAAATCCATTTGATTCTGATGGGAATGGCTGAGGTCAGGCTGATCACGATGAACAGCTGAGCACCCATCCATGTGCTGCCCTCTCCAAGGATCACCCCAGACACATTTGCAAAGGGCAGGAAGGGTTTGCACCATGTGCTGCTCCCGTTTGCTTCGTGAGCTCTCTGCAGTTCTCCTGGAGCGCTGCTTGGTTCCTGCACGTTGAGCAGAGCCCAGCACAAACAAGCCAGCTCAAACAGCAATGCTGACCTGGATCAGGAGCCCACTCTGCAGCAGACCCAACTTTGAGTTGGAATAGTTTTATGGTCACTGAAAGACTTCAAGCAATGCCTGGTAGCTGATCTATGGTAATACACCAGGAGCATCCACTTGAAGGCCCACCCTAATTTCTCACTCATTCCTTAATGCATCTCCTCTCATCCCAAAAGAGTTACCAGCTCAGCTATCCCTAATACAACCTCTAATGGTGACTTGAGGGGACAAATCCTGCAAAACAAAACCACAATAAATTCCTGTCATTTGCCAATGGTACAAGTGTTGTAGTCATGAATATTTTGAGTTTTCTGTTTCTAATTGCAGATGATGTATGTACAGAGGAAGGATGCTCTTGTGGCTACAACACAGGAAACTGCATTAAGTAACAGATGATCTGGATTCTACTTTATTTCCTATGTGCAAAAACAAACCATACAAAAAAAAAAAAAATGTACTCAGGGTGTGCCTCAGTTACCCTACAAGAAAACAAACATCATTCCTGTAGCCAGCAGGTCATGTTAGGAGAATTAAGGAGTTCATAGACATAAAGGACTGGGGTCTTAAGTATTAAGAAATTATTAATTAATTCTGAAAATTCACTATTTAACCTAAAACATGAGACATATGGGCCCTCCTTTATAAGTGCCCTCATGTGAGCTGCCCATTTGATGGCTGCCCCCAGTGAGGGTTTGGGGGATGTGTGGCAAGGTAAGCATGAGATGTTTGCACTGTTCCAAGGACAGGGCTGAAACCTCACCGTGAATTCAGAAACTGGGAAAACATATGGGAAAGAGCAACAGAAAGGACCATTGAATATCAATACTCTGCAGGAGGCCAAATTTGGTGATAACATTTCCAAGCTGAGCTACACACAGCTTGGAGAAACACTGCTCTTGTGAACCTAGCTGAGAGCATTCCTCCCGTGACTCCCCAGTCAATGTTTACATATTCTGTTGCTCATATGCAAATAACATTAATCAGCTGCCCTTTAAAGTAGTGATAAATAGACAACCTTTGGAAAGTTTTACAGCTTGCAGTAAAGGCACACACAATATCGGGAATGTAGTTTGTCACATCGATATAGCACAGGGTAAGAGAGAGTGTGTCCCAATTTCACAAATCACAAGGAAGCAGCTGCTCTGCTCTATTCTCTTCACTTCTGAAAATGTAAGGAGCACCAAAAAATAAAGAGAAAGCAGTCTAACAATGCAGTATTAGCACAGAATCAAAACCATTTACATTTCTTGATTCCTCAGATGGTTATTGCTTCAATTGAGCCTTGAAAAGCCTTAAAATATATTTTAACTTGCACTCATTTACAAAAAGAAAATCAAGGGAAATCCCTTATTTTAGAAGTACCCCTGGCAGTCAGAAAAGGTCTGTGAAAAACAGCTCTTTTTACTCCACAGATTATGCTCCATTGATACTGAGCCCTACCTCCTTAGCCTAGATCCGTAAGAAAAATTCCATTATTCTCCCCAGATCTAAGATGGTAACTCGGGGTTGGAAGCCAGATCTGGAGGCTAGTCTACCTTTTTTTTTATTGGCATTCCCTTGAGTAAAATTTTGCAAAACAAATGATGAAAATTTCAGGAAATCCTGAAAGCACAGGGAAGCTGCTCCGCTGGCAGCCTCCAGCAGGGAAGGTGTGCCCTCCCTCCTCCCAGCATGCCCAAAGCTGCAAAGGTCTCTTGGGGTTGCAACCAAGCCTCAAGCTGCTTTACTCTCCTCTGGGTGATCCCTCATGTTAATAATGCCAGAAAGGATCTTCATCTTCCAATGAACTGGAGCTGCAGGCTTTATTCTGCTTCCCTGTGCGATGTACTCCCCTCCCAGCCTTCGAGCAAATTATGTTTTGCCCCTTTAAAATATTTTCCAACCAGATCTAGAGGTATTTTGCACAACTGAAACATAAAGCACATGATCTTGGTCGTGCAAGTAGGCAGCTGTATCCCCTGGACTGAGAAGGAAATGAAGTAAAGCCAGGCTCAGTCCCAGCAGGATTTTGAAGGTGTATGAAACAAGATCCCTGACTTGTAACAAGTATCCCCAGCAGCCTGTATGGAACAGAGCCCTTCCATTTAGGAGCAGAAATATATCCAAGATAACAGAGAATCCTAGAGTCATTATGGTTGGAAAAAACCTCCAAGATCCAGTCCAAACCCTGACCAAACACCACAACATCAACCAAACCCTTGCATTAAGTGCCATGTCCAGTCATTTCTTGTATACTTCCAGGGATAGCGAGCCACACATGCTGACACAGCACCCTCCACATACAGTTCTCAAAAAAATGCAGCAAATTCAACCTTATTTCAGGAATGCAGAAAGTGAGGCACAACAAAATTAATCCGAGCCACCAAAAATAAAGTAAAAAGTCAACTATGCAGCACCATACCAGTGTCTGAGGCACAAAGAGTAAATTGCAGGAGCTGCTAAAAACCTGAAGAGCTGAGACACAGAATCACTGCATTAGTCCTGATTCTCACCTTGAGTTTAGTATTACAGTCAGATCAGGTCAGTGCTGGGCAAAGACACACTGCTCCTCTGGCAGGGCTTCACACAGACACACGTTTAAAAAATAAAGTGTGCGCACTTCAGGAACATAAAAATGCTTTATAGAATCCTATTTTTAACACTAAATGGCACAATGAACTATGGGAAAATCTAGAACTACAGCAGGAAACAAAAAAAAGCTCAGTTGACCTGAGCCTGGAGTTTTTTCAGAGGTGCAACTGCAGAGGATCACAGAAGCCCTGGGGCTCTCGCAGCTGCTATTGAGGGCTCACATTCTCCACACTCTTCTGGAGAAAAACAAATGCATCCTGACCCTGCTGTTGGCAAAACAAAAGGAGTCTGTGAATTCACAAGTTCTTGCATGCACCTGCAGGGACGTTTGACAAAAGTGAACTCCCTAGATCTTATTGTTGACGTTTGATCTGCCATAAGAAGCGGTCAGAAGTCACACAGCAGTATCAGGGTGCTCATTCACGGCAGCACAACTGGAAATCCACCCGGGCCTTCCCTGCACTCGTATTTTTCTCCATCCATAGTCACCCCTGCAGCAGGCAGAAGCAAACATCTCCTCCTGGTGCTTTTCCAACTCCACTGACTACACAGGACGGGTAAGATGTCAAACTGGCTTGGATGTGTAACTTTTAAGCACCCAAGGGCAGGTAGATGAATCCTGCCTGACATCTGACAAAATGCCAGCTCTCATTGTCACAAGGATACCTGGAAGCAGCCTTTGGATTTAGCAGTTTGCTTCTCCTCATAATCTCCAAAGTCCCTAACTGTTGGCCATGCCTGTAGCAGGTTTCTCAAGCACTTTTAGAAAACCATCCTCAGCAAACAGTAGTCCTACAGAAGACAGATTTCACTTTCAGTTAAAATATGTTCCAAAAGCCAAATGAAGCAAATAAAACAGGCAGCATCCCTCATCCCCTCCTCTCCATCTGCCCCACAGGGCACTGGACCCTCCAGCAGAGGAGGGTCAGGCAACTGTCTGTAATGTGGATAGGCACAGCTCCCACCAAATTTAAAGGAATTTGAATCCAACTGTGGCTTGAGCATCTCATCATTTTTACAGCCTTTAAGTGTGGGCACCTCATAGACAGCAAAAATATTCTCCGCATAAAGAAAAATTATGAAGATCTGAAGCTCTATATATAGTGTTTGCTAAAAATACCTCTTTGGAGACATCCCTTGCCAAATAGGTGCCAAAACTTCAAAGGCTGAATTATCATGTTGAAATATTTGAGATGCAAGTTGTTATGATTCTTGTGAGGCATGGCTGGCAGCCAGAGATGGAATCTTTCAGCTCCAAGACCTGGTCCAGGCAGTAACTGGAAATAGCCCTTTGGTGGCTTACGTGAAATGAGTCAAGGGATCTCAGTCCAGCTCTCTGCAAATTAGGAACCGCATCACAAAAGCATCTGTAAGAGTCACTTCCTTTGTTGATACCATTCTAAAGGCCAAGGACTGAATAAGGCAGGGAAAAAGAATTATCTTCCCTCAATATAGCACATTACTTCAAAACACACATTGCTTTTATCCAGCATCTTTGGTGAAAGCATCCCAGTGCATTTTTACAAAATATGAACTAATCTAAATGTTCCTTTAAGTAATACCTGAAACCCAACACTTTATCAGTAGTAAAGCCCAAGACCTGCTGGCTAGAACATGCCAGAGCCATGCAAAAGGAGAGCACAAATATTCCCACCCCATATTCTAACTGCATTTCTTTGCGGAGCCAACAGAAGTTTCAGAGCTCTCAAGCATTTTTCTTTGAGAAAATTTAGCACAGAAACAGAAGTTCACCTTGAACCAACCACTTCATTTCAGAGAAATCAATTATTAGTTGTATTTTGCCTTGTCTCTTGCCAGTAAAAGGGCATGAAGGAAGTGATACAAATTTGGAAAACTAAATACCAGTATTTTAAACTCTGCTCTAAGAAAACAGAGTAATTTTAGCGGTATGTGCCACAAACACAATTCAGAGCAATAGCGCTGAAAGCATCAGTCGACTCCGTTAATTAACTGGAACTTCTTGCATTGGGATGGCACAAGGTAACTGAATCTAATCACACTTAATATGGGATTGGTGCTGCTCAGTAAATTCAGAGATGCCAAGCTGAGCAAAAGGAATGTCTTTCATTCACAGATGAAAGTCTTCAGAATTTTGGTGCTTCATCAACACCTGCTAAAGTGATTGAACGATACCTGTGAAGTACACAGGGTCAAATGTGGGCAGTACCTCAAAGAGTACCACACACGTTTCAATATGGAAAAAGCACTTGTAAAAATCAACTCAGTACACTCATATCTGCTGAGCACTTCAAAAAATGTCCTAGAGTATCCACAACAGAGGCAGGATTATCCTTTGTCTGTTCCCTCTCCCACAAAGTTGATGAGAATTAGACCACCAAATTCAATATAGGTAGCAGATCCATTT
>VZTX01002608.1:0-17193 GCA_013400915.1 Pardalotus punctatus | reverse complement strand
CCTGGGGATGTCCCAAGCTCCCCCGGGGATGTCCCAAACCCCCCTGGGGATGTCCCAAGCTCTCCTGAGATGTCAGCCTTGGCAGAAAGCTCTGCACAGGCTCAGGGGCTTTTGGGGTGTCCTGGAGGAATATCTGTGAGCCCCTGCAGCAGTTTCACCAAGTCGGTGCCTGTTTTCCCATCCTTCAAACATCTCTGAGTGCAACACCTGCACTGGTGCCTACATGGAGATGATATCCTAGAATTGCTGGCAAAGGGGAGACGGTGGGGTTGGCACGGAGAGAGGTACCAGGCATGGGGAGCTCTGCATGGGGTGGGAGATCGTAAATCTCATTTCCCCCCCAATAAAGGGTACCTAAAGGAAAGCCCTCCCCTCCTGATTCTTCTACCTTGCACCTGAGCTCCTCTCTCAGCCCCACCTGGGCTCTGTGGCAGGTATTTGGGGTCTCAGGTCTGCCTGGGCATGCAGGGGTGGGTGCAGCAAGGGCTGCCCCATGAGCTGGACAAGGAGCATTTTGCTTTTCCTGCTCCATTTCGTTCCTCCTGGTCCGATAACTGTGTGCATTGATTTGTACAGGCCCACCCTGCTGTGCTCTCTGCCTGTGTGCTGTGGCCTGGCTCCTCTGAAAGGTGTTGTACAAACATTTGCTTTACATCTGTTGACACTTGTGCTGCATTTACATTATGGGATGGCAGAGAGCCGGGGCTGGGACCTCTCCTGGAGTTTAGGATCTTCCTAAGATCAGTTCCAGGGTGAAAGCAGCGCCTGCTGCATCCCTCCCGTGGGTGATGCTCACCGCAAACGAGCACCTCGGACAGGAAGGGGAGCAGAGGCTGTCACCCTGCTGGGCCTGTCCTGATGTCAGCCTGTGTTAGTCATCGTCATGGAAACCAGGAGCTGGTGGTGAGCTGCACAAACCATCCCCAAAAAGCACCAGGACAGGCTGCCTGGGGAGAGATGACTCAGGGTCAGGCTGGACCTACCCGGAAAACAGCCCAGCATCTTCCCTGGAAGTGAGCTCCTGTCGGTGCCTAGGGACAGCAAGGAAGCATGGGGGCCTCAGGGGGTCACCTTGTCATGAACAGCTCACCTGGGCACGGAGCTGGGGAGTCACCCCTGACACCCCAACACCGCACCGGCCCCCCCGCTGGCTCCAGCCCAGCATGTTGGCCAAGGAAAGGACCCAGAGCCAGTTTTGGCCAAGCTGAGCAGCAGAGAAAACAGCAAGCAATGCCCTATGGTTTGCTTTTCTGTTATTCGTGGGATTTGTGGAAGCAGGTAGAGAGGTCAGGCAGACAGGCTTCAAGATGGTGAAGAAGAAGGTTTTATTTACAAGAAGTTCTTTTTATACACAGTAATAAACAATTGTCTATTGGCCAAAGACAATCCACCCCCAAAGACCTATTGGTTATGGCTTGTACACCTCTAACACAAAACACAGAGATTAAGAAAGTACAGTTTATCTGTATTCTCCATGAGAGAGAAAGAAAATCCTAAAACACTGCAACTACAATGCCCTGCATCAGCTGCACGCTGTGCTGCACTGCTGTTCCCAGAGCTGCTCTGCTGGGATGTGGCTGGGTCCCTGCAGCCACTGCCAGCCCCAGGAGCCTTCTGTGCCACCAGGCGACCTCAGAGCCACAGACCTCTGTGCCAAACCCAACCTCCTGGGGTCATCTGCAGCCTCTGGGAGGTGAAACCCCACAAAACCTCCTGCAAGGGTAAAGGGACACATTGCCAGCAAGCACAGAGGGCCAGCCGTGCCTGTCCCCATCAGGGGGACAGGGATGGATGGGGAGCACTGTCAGCACCCAGCCAGGCTGATGGGGAAGGCAGTGCCTGGCAGGAACTGAGTTTTGCCTTTGAATACGTTTTGATTTAGCAAGTGGAGATGGAGAGAGAGAGAGCTCTGGACAGCTTTGCCAGGGCAGAAAGGACCCACGAGGATGGTGTCACCCTCAGCTCCATCAGGGATTCACACTCCGTCTTATTTTCAGCATTTCAGAAACCTCCTGGTTTCCAGGTGCCTTCCACAGGGTTTTGGGATGAAAAGGAAGGACTTCTTCCCTGTCAGGAACCCTGCTCTGTGCCACAGCCAGGAGCTGTTGGTGTCTGCACTGTGTCCCCAGGCTTCGTGTCCAAGGAAAGGTTTCTTTCAGAAAGCCTTTTTCCACACCACTTTACAGTATTTGTTTTTTCATTAAGACCCAAATCTCCTGCTTGTCCTCCTTAACTTTTGCTGAGTTTCTTCGTGTTGTCATTTCAGAGGCAGTTTCAAGGTTAAAGCAAACTCCTCACGCTGCAGTGACTGCAGCTCTCCAGGGGAAGGTTAAAGGATGCAAATTGTTGACAGAGGGCTTTTCAATTTAGCGTGCACAGATCTGATGGTTGAAAGGTGAAGTTAGACAAATCCAGGGGAACGGGACGGGTGATCGGCAATTGGAGCCGTTTGCAAGGGCTCGTGATGGATTCCCCTTCACCTGTGATTTTAAAATGAAGATTGGATGCTTTTCTAAATGCTGTGGTCATCTTCAAAAAGCATTAATTTGGGGAAATGCTCCAGAGGAGCTCAGACTTCTCCTACCTATGAATCCCTGAGCCCTGAATCCCTCTGGGGCTTTTCCATGTCTCCTCTTTCTTGGCCTTGATCACACAGTTGTGTGGGGCTGCCACGGCCACCAGGCAGAGGCTTGGTCACCTCTGGGAGGGTCCCAGACCTCTTCAGCCCCACCCTGCCTCCCACTGCCTTGTCCCAGGGCCACTGTCACCGCAGTGAGCCCACCAGGGAGACACCCCTGCTCCTGCCTCTCCCAGCTCCTCCTGCCTCTCCCAGGTCAATCCTGCCTCTCCCAGCTCCATCCTGCCTCTCCCAGCTCCTCCTGCCTCTCCCAGGTCAATCCTGCCTCTCCCAGCTCCATCCTGCCTCTCCCAGGTCAATCCTGCCTCTCCCAGCTCCATCCTGCCTCTCCCAGGTCAATCCTGCCTCTCCCAGCTCCCCCTGCCTCTCCCAGCTCCTCCTGCCCCTCCCAGCTCCTCCTGCCTCTCCCAGCTCCCTCTGCCTCTCCCAGCTCCTCCTGCCCCTCTGGTGTGCGTTGTTGCCAAAGCCTCCAGGAAAGCTGGCTCTCCTGGGCAAGGGGAGAGATTTGGGAGCCCACCGTGCTCACCAGCGGGGTGTCACCTCTGGCCGGAGCTGCCCCCAGCCACCTGTCCACCTTCAAATGGCGGAGGGCAGCTCTGTCCTGTCCCTCTCCCGGAGTGACCCCCTCAAGGGGCACTGCCAGCAGCACGGCCCGGGTTCCCCCTGCGGATGTTGCTGTGTGGAGCACGGTGCAGAACATTCTGGCCGGCAGCCCCCTCCTCCCTGCTGGCTCACACTCGGTGCTTACACGGGACCCGGGGGGTTTTTAGGTGGTTTTTTATTGCTCAGTGTTTGCGATGCACTGTCTCCATAACGCCTGTCCCCTTCCCTGCTCCGGAACTCAGATGTGCCTCCTGGGCTCATTTCAACTGTTTGCCTTGCTCTTTCATTTTTTTATTTTCCTGCTGCAAATCAGTGCCCAGCTGACAGATCTTGCAAGCAGCATCCAGTCCTCCCTCCTTCCAGCAGTGCCTGTCCTGCTGCTCCAGCCTGGCAGCCCACCCTGCCCAGCCAGGGACACCCTGCCGGGGGGCAAGTGTGTTCCTCACGGCTTTTCACTTCTGTTTTTGCCTTTTCTACCTGCTTGGGGATGTCTCTGGGTTCTTAGCCCTAGTGAGCACTGGTTCTCCGTGCTTGAAAATCAGTGGGGCAACCAGCATCCAGTTACTATTAACTGTTGTTATAAATTAGCAATAATTGCATTCTTTTGTGCCTTGGACACGACATGGGCATCATCTCCCAGGCACTTCAACCTCCCCTGCAAGTGTGTCCCAGCTGAGCACTGACGAACGATCCCACAGGAGCTGCAACAGCCAGGGACTGAGGGTCTGTCCCTATTTTTCCATTCTCCTGTATTTTATTTAATTTAAAGCTGTGTCTTTCCTGATGCTCAAACCAACCACTGTGGCCACTTCTCGGGCATTCCGATTTAAGAGATCTGAGATCCTTGTTTTGTGCTGTGTGCATGGAAATAAAATATGAACGTCTCTTGTTTAATGGTCTAAAAGTCTTCCTCGCTGTGCAAAAACCCAGCATCCCCAAATCCATTTTCATTTATAACATTATGAGTAATTCTACTGGCAGCAGTTTTTCCTTGCCATATATATTTATTAGAGAGAGAAATTCCCCATCCTGAAATGATGTTCTTGCCTGGATCAAATAGCTTTTGAACTCCAGCTCTGTGTTTAACCCTTTTGTTGCTTCCTATGTGCTGTTTTATCCCATACCATGCAGGGCAGAGGGCTCCACTCAGAGGAGAGGACACCTGGAATGCAGAAAGCAGATTCAGCAGTGCTCAGACAACAAAATTTGGGCAGTTTTAGAAAAATCTGTGTGATTTTTTCAAGATTAGGAAGCCGTGAGGACCAGCACCCTTCTCCCCAAAGAGCAGAGGTTTGCCCATGCCCATCTGATGACCATCAAGTTGTCACTGGGCATTGTCAAGTGCACACAGCCACCCTGGGCTCAGCTGGGGGACACAGAGAGCTGGCCCAGCCCAGCCAAGGGGGCTCTGCAGGGTGGGAGGAAGGTATTTCTGAGCTTTCATGGATCTTGGTGATGGCTGCACAATTGAACTCAGGTCCTTCTCCACGGGGTGGTAATTGTACAGCGGATCAGAACTCCCAGCACCCAGATTCCTGCAGAGGGGCCCCATGAAGGAGGGGATCCCCCCTGTTTCCCGATAAAATATTCCTGTGGCCTCAATTCTGCCAGTGTGGGAAGAAGGAGAGAAGCGAGTGCTGCCCCGAGGACGAGGGTCAGGCCACGAACAGAACAGGAGACCTCAGGAATCCTGGTGCTCTCGGGCTGTGTGCTGGTGACAGGGGCACCATCTCCTGATGAGCAGGGGATTTTTCATCGTGTCGGTGACAAATGGCTCTCGGTTGAGTAGAAAAATGGTTTATTGATCAGCTGGCAGAAGTGCCCGCCGGGGCTGTGCCGCTAACGAACCGTGCCCGTCCTGCAGCCGCTCCCTGCCGGGCAGGAGGGACCTGACCCAGCCTGGCCGCTCCTTCCTCTGGCCATGGGTCCTGCAGAACAGAGACAGGGCCTTGGGGAGCCTCGTCCTGCTCCTTTCGCTCTTCCCTTCTGGGCCTTGCTAAGCAGGGACACGTCACTGTCCCCCAGGCAGGGGAACACCTCGGCTTCCAGGGCCTGTCGGTGACAATCACCGCTGTGCAGCAGGACCATCTGCCTGGTTGTTTCCTGCTGTCAGTCCCTCAGCTGTCCCATATTTCTCCTTTCTGGGTCGCCCATCTAAGCCCGGCTCTAGCAGAGCGCTCAAATGCTGGGTTTAAGCAGGGAACAGTTTTCCTGAACCTGGCTGGTCTCTTCTAACCAGCTGTTTTTGGAAGCTGCAGGCTGGGAAGCCCACACAGTTATCCAAACTGCCCTGGAACACTACAATTTTCAAGGCTTTTCCCCTTCTCAGAGCTTCATTGCTGATAAAAACCAGCCCAGTTACTTTATTTTGCGTTTTTTTTTCATCTTCAGCCTCTGTGTGTCTACCCACAGCACACCTTGAGCAAACTGAGCATAATTAATCACAGTTTGCTTCCCCGTGTTCACAAGGGATTCCTAATCCGCAGTAAATCCTTTGGGGAACAGATGCAATTATAAAAGAAATGCTTATTAAAAAGAATGATATGTGTCATAAAAAAGTGTCAGGACAATTGTCCTTTAGTTGTTTGTAATGTTGCCAGCTGTGATCGACACTCCTGGTGCCACATCCCAGCTGTCCCTGTCCCCTGGCCGTGCTGGGTTCTGTGTGCAGCTGCACCAAGCCCCTGGATTTCAGCTGTTCCCCCTTCTCTCCCCGTCCTGGGGGCTCCTATCCTGAACTCACCCAGCAAAATCCTGTCACAGCCATGGACCTCCCACAGCAAACGCTGTCAGGGTCTCTCCTGACTGAAATGGATGATGAGCTACTTGGAATTAATATCTTCTGCATGTGTCAATGTGACCAGCCCCTGGAGAAGATGTGTTTGACAGTGATTTGTTGGTTTGACTGGCATGGCAGAGGACAGACCACAGCAACTGAGCTCCTTCCATCTTTTTCTGCCTGGCAAGGAGTGAAAAAGGAGGTTACAACCAAAATCCTTGTGTTGGCACCTCGATCAACACTCCTGAGGTGGATGAGACTGAAGAAACGAGGAGTGTGGGGTTGTGCTCTTGGATTTGGTCAATCATTTTTTCAGTCCATGGTTTAACCTCTCCCCCGTGGGACTGGGGAAATGCTGCCAGTCTGTCTTGGTAGGGATTTTGAAGGAGAAGCCAGACAAGTACTGACAAAGAGATCTCCAGGAGAGCTCTTTGACGGCACAGTTGGAAAGCCCGTGAGTGAGGCAAGTGATTCATGTGCAGGGGATGGTGTCAGAAGAGGGAGAAAAAGAAACAGAGGAAAAGGGAGATGGTTTTGCTCGGTGTGTCAGGAATGGCCACGCTCGCTGCAAGCTCGAGAGAAGGAGGGAATGTGGGACCCACCGGAAACCTGGGGGTGGTGAGTGAATAGGGTCACGGTGTGAGGCTGCTGACCTGCGCTTAATCACAGAACCATGGAGTTGTTTAGGAAGGAAAAACCTCTGGGATCATCGAGTCCAGCTGTCCCCAGCCCTGCCAAGGCCATCACTAAGCAGGTGTCCCCAAGTGCCACATCCTCACCGCTTTTAAATCCCTGCAGGGATGGCGACTCCACCACTTCCCTGAGCAGCTGTGCCAGCCCTTTTGGTGAAGGAATTTTTCCTAAAATCCAAGAGTCTAAAGGTGAATCAAGACTTTTTGTGGGCAAATAGAACTGTTCAAACCTTAGGAGGCAGAGGCTGTCTCAGTCCAGCTCCAACCCATCACTGACCTTTGGGAGAGGAGGAAGTTCTTCCAGAACTGAAATCCAGGTCACATTCCCAAGATGTGAGCAGGAAGGGACAGAACCACGCAGCTCCAGGTATGAAATGCTGTGCAATCAGCAGGGACTATGAAGGGCAATAAGGATCAGTTGCAGATAAGTAAAGCATTATCAAAGTGGCCAAAGCCAGAATTTTATCCTTGGTTAGTCAAGGAATGGGCAGAAGCCATCTGGGCTGTTACAGCACTCCAGGAGATTGGCAGAGGCAAAGGTAAAATCTGTATTTATAGAGGGGAAAAAGAACAAGGCTTGGAAAAATCATTATTAATATTGTAATCTGTCTGCTTTAAATTCAGGTCTCAGGAAAATATAATTTCTAAATGAAAATTTTAAAAAAGGATCCTCCCCAATAGAAAAAGCCAATCTGATTTCCCTATGTGACAAGACTAACTATTCTGGATTGAGAAGAAGCCAGAGATGCTGGATGCCTTGGCTTTGCTGGGAATTTGCTGTGTTTCCCATGACATTCCTATTAGCAAGGCTGGTGAGCGGGTCTCCACACAACTGCCGTGGGAGAGGTGCAAAACATGGTTGGAAACCAGACAAGAGAAATCAATAACTTGCTGTCAAATAAAAGGATGGATTGAGTGACTTTCTGCAGGAATCCATCCTCAGTCTAATACGAGTCAGTGTTCTCCCTAACGATCCAAATGATGGAATATTCGCTGCTCAGCTGCAGAGGTTCAGGATGGGAATTAGTGCTGCAATTGCAGAAAAGGCGATTTCCAGCCGTGGAACAGAAAGGACAATTAAGCACTGGGTTGTTTTGCCTGGGGAGGGCTGTGGAGTTTTTATCATTAGAAGTGTTTAAGAAGAGTTTGGAGAAACATCTCCTGGGATTAATGGAGAGCTGACCCTACCCTGGGGCAGGGCCAACACTTGAGGCCCCTCCCGGCCCTATTTTCTGTGATTTTGCATCATTCCAAAAGCAGTGTCACATCTCTAATGACTTTTAGGGAAAAGTATGAAAAATACCACAAAAATCTGGAAATACGTAACGACTTTGACAATAAAACACTGCGTTTCTCTTTACCAAAATCTCAATATATTAACCCAGATTTCCAAACAAGTGGCATAAATTGAGCAGCCTGTCTTCCAGGGGCTACTGGAGCTCTTGCTGGCTTCCTCCATCCTGCCTTTGGAAAGCCTGGCTTGGGAAGGTCTCACTGTGGTGGAGAAGCATTGGATGCATAAAACTGGAATATGAACAAGGGTATTTATATGAAATGGGAATATTTTCTTTTCATTGGTTCCTCTGGCAAAGGCAGCTGGGCATTTGGAGTGGTGGTGTTCGAAATGCAAAGTGCAGCTCATCGGAGAGCTGTTCCACACAACTCATCTTCAGAGCGCGCTCCTCGCGCCTGTTTGCGATGCGCAGCTCCAGCCCCGCGCCGGCTGGCTCAGGGTGGGCACGAGGGGAAGGATGGCAATATCACACATTTCAATCCCCACTGCAGCCCACATTGCTCAAAGCAAGATGACTTGCAAACATCCAACAGGAATGAGGAAGACGAATCGTATGCAAGGTCAGGCGCACTGCCAGGAAACTGAGAGAGGCAAAAGCAGTTAATTGCTTTAGATTCCAACAACCCCAAAACGTGCCCTGTGTACAGACATCCCTTCCTTGCGCAGCACCGGACCTCAGTGTCCAAGCCAGCAAATAAAATAGGCAATGGAGGTGCTTGTCGTGATTTTTAATGTCAAAATTAGATTCACGGATGCCTTATGGTCTCTGTAATTACTAGACATCACTCATCATTTTTCCCAGCTCAAGGGATACTCTGTTATTGACCTCACTGGGAAGATATAAATACATTACTGAATGGAAATATCACCATTTACTATTGTGGAAAGGTCTACACCACAGCTCAAAGGACTCTGCAATCTTTATCTCAGTGTACCTACAGCAGAGGAGAATGCCTGATACTGTTGATACGATGCCAAACCACTGCTACTGAGGTCTTATCTTAAGGAGAAAAACCTATTAGAGGTTATTAAAGGAGAGCAACAACAGCAAACCACAAACTCAAAGGAATTTACTACAGTCAAACAGCTAAAAAAATGTGCCAGGCCAGCACAGAGCTGCCAGTGATGGAGTGGCCAGAGGGCGTGGTGGCCTCACTGGTCCCAGGCTGGTGGGGCCGCAGAATCTCCTGGAGCATGGCAGGGTCACAGAGCGCCTCAGAAGATGAAGATGTGTCACAGCTCTGAATGTGATGAGGACTGAAAGCAGGGAGGTGTTCTTGTGGGGGCTGGGGGGGTCACTGGTGCTGAGGGGCTCTCGTGGAGCTGTGCCCGGGCTGCTGTGGTGGACTTTGTGTTCTGTGGGTCACCTGCGAGAGAGGAGTCGCTCCCCAGCTCGTGTTTGTCACTCCAGAGCCTGTGATGGGGTTCTCTGCTGGTGGCAGTCCCGTGGCTCTGGCAGGGCCGGGTGTCCCCTGGGCACCATCTCCTCCGTGGAGAACGAGGTCATTGCCAAGGTGGGGTGTGCCGTGGGGTGCCAGCTCTCACCTGGGGGCACCTGGTGACAGCTGGGCCAGTGGCACTGCCCACTCTGACCCCCCAGTGCCCTGGGAAGCACCTCTGAGCCATAAAAATAGGTTTCCTATGGAGGGATCTGTGGAGGAGAAAGCAAAGCTTCCCTGGGGCAGGGCTGGCAGAGCTCGTTTAAGATTCCCAGGCTTTTTAACAGGTCCCCTAAAAGAGTCCCACACATTTTGCAGGGGCAGTGGCAGTGACAAAGTAGGATCTGGATCTGCAGACCCTTCCAGAGACCCAGCAGCGGTTCAGTTGTTGCTGGCTTGTCAGGCATTCATAGGTTTCATCTGAGAAGGACCAGTAGCTCAACATGTGCTGGGCTAAAATAGGTCCTGGCTGACAAGGACGCTGGGACTTGATGAAAAATGAATTTTCAATTTGATTTACTTTAATTGCTATGGTTGGGGTCGGAAGGGACCTTAAAGCCCACCCAGTGCCACTCCCTGCCATGGCAGGGACACCTCCCACTGTCCCAGGGTGCTCCAAGCCCCATCCAACCTGGCCTTGGGCACTGCCAGGGATCCAGGGGCAGCCCCAGCTGCTCTGGGCACCCTGGGCCAGGGCCTGCCCACCCTCCCAGGGAATAATTCCTTCCCAATCTCCCATCCATCCCTGCCCTCTGGCAGGGGGAAGCCATCCCCTGGCTCCTGTCACTCCATGTCCTCGTAAAAAGTCCTTCTCCATCTCTCTTGCATCTCACCTGCTCTTGGTGACTTGTTCCCATGGCTAACCCCCCATCCCAGGTATAAATGGGGTCTCACGCAAATCTGTCGGCTGCTTTGGAAAATCCTTTTTAACCACCTGTGGGAGCCTTCAGGCATAAAAAGTCACAGACCTCCCAGAGCTCCTTTAGGAACTGGAGGGACAGAGTACCTTGCTTTTCCTGTGGGACAGGGAGAGGGGTATCCTGGTACTGGTAGGAGGTGCAGGAGGAGCCGTGGCCTCGGAGGACCTGGCAGAATTGGGGAGGGAGAAGGGATGTGCTCACAGGCACTCATTTCACCCAGACTGGGATTTTTTTATGGTATTTTATGGTGGAACCAACCACGGCTGTGCACTCTGTGAGGGAGCATTTCTGATGTGGGGAGCTGCAAATTCCCTGTCCCTCTGCTTTGGGCTGGGCACAAAGGGAGGAGCCCCCCGGGGGTGTGGCAGGGCTCAGCCACATCTGGAAGGGATCAGCGTCCAGCCTGGCTGGACAGCCCAGGAGAGGGCTCCGGGGCCAGGCTCCCTCTGCCATCCCTGCTGGACCTCGATGGACGGGCGCCAGCCGGAGCCCGGCCAAGCCTGCATCCCATGGAGAGAGCTGGCCCTGCAAATTACAGTTTCCCTGCCTGCAAGGGCTCATTATAGTTTATTGAGCTAGGGAGGTTTCTCTGCTTTCTATTTTGGGCCAAGCTCCCCTTGTATTTATTTACAATCAGTAAAGCAGCTGGTAGCCAGTGGAGTTGAAGAAAATTGCTGTGAAAAGCAGGAAATTGGCTTCTCACCTTCTAAGTGGGGCTGAGTCTGCCCTGAGGGACCCAGCCCTGCACCCTGCCCTTACCCCAACCCCATGGCTCGTCTTGGTCCGTGTCACCAGGTCTCAGGTCTCACAGGTGTGCCAAAAACACACACCCGGGCTGGCTTGAGGCAACGTGGCAGTAAATGTGCTGCAGGTGGTCAGGGCTGCATCTCATCCCAAGATGTGTTAGTAACCACAGTGTTTGTTCATATGGGTCTTTAAAAGGTTCCTAAAGGCTTTCGACAGTGTGTTTATCCCCAGGGATTCCCTTGGGGAGGCTGAAGGAGTGGGGACAGCCTCCACAGAGGTCTGTGAGATGCACAGCCCCATGTTCTGTGTGGTTCTGGGCTCTCCTGGGCTGCCAACTGCCCACACCCCCAGGCTTTGCTGCTCCTGAAGTCATCACAGTTTCCATGCTGGGAGAGGAGAAAGCTGCTGCGTGCTGGTGTGGCCCACCCCAGAAAACCCTGCAGTCCCTCGGTTTTGGGAATGAATGACTTGTCCAGCCTCTCCGTGCCAGGGGCTGCTGGGCACGCAGCCCTGCAGCAAAGCCTGGCTCTGGAAGCTCAGCATGGCTCTGGCTGTCCCCAGCCAAAGCAAGTCCCTCAGAGAGGGAAAAGGGGAAGTGCCGGTGCATCCTCTCCTGCTGGCCCCATGTAACCACCATGTCTGTAAGTGGTCTAACACATTAAAGTTCAGGCAGCAAGGGAAAGGATGACCTTTTACATTTTGCCCAGAGCAGGCAGGGGGAATGTAATTATAATTTCATGTAATTCATCTCCTGACAGTGTAATAGCTGAGCTTCGCTTGGTCGAGGCAGGGGTGGAGGGAAGGACAGGAGGAGGGGAGCGCCCAGCACCCAGCTGGGACAGTGTCCCCAGGCAGAGCCACCCAGCCCTGCAGGCTCAGCTGCCTCCACGAGGGTCCCCAGCCTGGCCTGGGTGTGGATGGAGCCTCTCCTCCTCACAGGAGGCTGCCAGGGCCGTGAGCTCAGAGCTGCTGTGATCACAGCCCAGCAGCTAAAATACTTCTCAGCCCACAGGAACATGTGCTGTGGCTGGGGCCATGTGCTCCACCAGCCTCAATCTTCCCTTCCCTGAGCTTCCCCGAACTTCCCACAGGGTTTTTTTGGGTTGTGCTTTTGGGATCACCCCATACACAAAACCTCTCTCCAGCAGTGGGGGGAGGTGAGGGGTTGTGCCCCTCCAAATCCCGGAGCTGAGGATGGAGCAAACCCGCTGCCAACTAAACCCAGCCCCCCGGTTTTACCCTTAAATAAAGCTTTTCTCTTAGCCAAACAGTATCTGAAGCCCATGCAGTGCCAGCCTCCTGTTAATTAGTTCCTCGTTAATTTTCTCTGCTGTCCCTGGGCTGGAGCGCTTCCCTGAGGTCCATAGGGAATGGGTGATGGACCAGCACACTCCGCCCCTCTGGGTGAGAACCAAAGCACTCTGTGTCCACAGAGCATGGGCAGGACTGGCAGGTGGTGTCTGCAGAGTGCTTTATTAGCAGAGCAGGCAAACCGTGTTTGCAGAAACAACATTACACCTATTTAAAAGCTGGTGCCACCTGAAATCTATTTCTCATCCCTAACTGATTAAATTCTGCTGGTTGGAGATTTTATCCCAGAGAAATCCTCCAGGAAGCTCTAATAACAGAGTCAATCTATATAACATCGGGAATAATAAAACAAGAGCCCTCATTTTGCCGGAGGTTTTATCTGTGGGTGCGTGGCTCCCTGTGCCTACCAGCCCCATTATCATCCCTGCACCCAACAGGAGTCATTAAATATTTATTTAAAAGGTTTCCACTCCTGAATGGTGAAATAGAAACCGGTGATTAAATGGGTTTGTTAAGACAAACAGTTTGGAGGAGAGAGCACAGTGCTGCATAGCCCAGGGCACTGGGCAGGGGGATGCAGGGGCTGGATGCTGTTCTCTTTCTGCTGCTCCAGGGGAGATCTTCAGGCAGCATTGGGTAAATTAACCATGGGGTTTAATTAGGGAATGAATGTGGGTGATGTTGAGCCCAAAAGGGCTCTGTCGTGGGCGCTTGGAGCTCAACACTTGCAGTCTCACAGCCATGGTTTGCTATGGCTGCTTGCCATGGGAAAAAGAAACAGGGATAGTGGTTAGGGAGTTTTTATGATCAAATTTGTGGCCCTCTGGACCCTCAATGCCCAGAAAAATGCCCCAGCCCAGCTACCACAAAAGAAATGCCTTCATGAATATCGGGCTGCTTGGGCAGCGCTGCTCTCCACAAAACAAACTCATCAGTATGGGTCTCCAGTTCATGTCCCACCTCATCCCGTGGGCCTGCTGTGGGTGCACACAGTGACCAGCCTGAAGCCCTCAGTAAATGTATTTTTCTTATTAAAAATGACCCTGACCTCAGCTCGATGAGAGATTTGCCAACATTTCCCACCCTGCGTGTGCTCTGGCTTCGCCTTCCTGATGGCAGGGCAGGACATCCCATTTTATGAGTTCTCCAGTCCCCGCATTAAAAGGTCTTTCATGGTTTCAGAACCTCTTAATAAAAACCACCCTTCTGGGCTGCTCCTCCTCCAGCTGTGCGGACCAGCAGCTCTGATGGCAGCGGGGTGGGTGAAATGGGCCGTGCCACGGCACCGGGGTTTGGCAGCTTCGGTGCTGTTGAGGGAGCTGGGCAGGCACCAGGAGGCTGGGAAGTGGGAACCCATCCTTTCTGCTGGGAGGAGCTTCTGAGCTACCCCCTGCCTTACTGCCCTACGGAAAAGCTGGCTGGTGTCGTGGTGGAGACCCTGGGAACCAGCCCTGGACTCTGTGTATCCCCTGAGCTCTTCTAAATGCAAGCCCAGAAACTCATGTTTCCCACCTTGCTGCTGGCAGTTGAACTGATTTGCCTTTCCAAATCTAGCCCAACACCTACGGCTTTTATCCGGAATTTTTCCTTATTTGAGCAGGCTAAGGGTGAAAGCACAGCAATTGAAACATCATGGCCCTCCCATCCATGGATGGATATAATACTTACCCTGTTGTTTTGTAGCATTAAAAAGGAAGCCTCTGACGTGTTTTTGAAGCACAGAGTTTCCTGCATGACGAATGGGAAGGAGTTCTTTTGGTCGATGCAATTTAATTATGCCACAAAACGCCAAAGAGCCGAGCTGCCATTCCCGGCCTCCTGCTGCCCTCAGCTCGCTGGGGAGGATGGGGCACAGCAGACACTTTATCATCCTACAAACTTCTCTGCCCTGCTTGAAGTTCTCCAATTTCTTCCTTGCTGCATTTTAGAAAACACTTTGCCCATTACCCTTGATCTGCATCAAACTGGGAGCCTCTGTGTCCCGCAGAGCTGCTCCAGCTCCCCGCACGGGTTTGATCCCTGTCGTGGCCACCACAGTCACAGCAATTTCAGGGGCTGAACCCCATCTGGATGGAGCTCCCCAGCTCCCTCCCGAGCTGATCCAAATGTCTCTGATGTAGGAGCCTTGTCCCATCAAACCATCATTCCCTCTCCTGGACCACAAAGACCCCCAAGCCTGTTTAGCCACTGGCAGTGCTGGCACGAGGGACGAGCCTGCTGCAATCAAAGGGCACTTTGAATGCCACAGAGAATTTACATTCAAAAGTCTCAGAAAGGTTTGGGATTTATCTCCATCCTGGGAGGGAGTCTTATTAGTGGCTTTTGGGTACACCGCTCCTGAATAATGAGGACAATCCTGTCTCGGGAAGATAAATCCCAATATAATGATGCCATTGTCTTTCCTTATTATAACTCCCCGCCAGCCCCTCATTTAACTGCTGGTTTACCCAAAGATTGTGACTGGCTGGTTTAGCACAGGAAGATAATACAATGCTTTTTAATTGCCACCCAGTCTAAAATTAGCCCTTTCTTCTTTGGCTAATGAGCCACACTGCAGCCCTTTGGGGACCATGGTTTGAGCAAGGCCAGCTAGAGCTCTGCTGTCTGGCTGTGCTGGATCTGCCACTGCTTCTCCATGTCCTGCAGGACATCACCTGAGCCCCCAGAGCAGTGGGTGCTCTGCTCTAATCCCTCCTTTCCTGCTTTGCACGGCAACACGAATCTCTGGGAAAGGTTTTTTCAGCTTTGCAAATTCTCCTACAATTATCACATGAAAGAGAGGGGCTGAGAGAAACAACCTGAGGACAGAAATACTGCCTGGAAATAAATTTGGGAGAATGTATTTCTGCTGTGACAGGTATGGGGAGTGCCAGAGTTGGGCTAAACGGGCAGGAGGCTCCTGGGTCATTATGGGTTCAACTCAGTTACCAGGGGGATGCAAAGACAGATGGAGATGGATGTATTGTAAGAAGGTTTTCTGGAGATGATCTGAGCAATTTCAACTCACTGCCATGCTTGGGATCGACTTGAAAGTTTCTTAATGAATTTCTTTGTCAGGAGGAAATTGGGCTGTTGAGCAGAAGAATGTGCAGAATAGAAAAGCAGCACTCTTTCTGGTGAAAACCCACCAGTGAAAAATCCAACTGGAGCTAAAATTCCTGAACCTCTTGGTGTGGATGCTCTGGGAGCTGTAGCTTGTCACCTTTGTGGCTGTAACTCTCCTGGGGCACTCGAGGAAGCAGCAGGGACGTCCCTGCAGGGGAAAGGGGGGACGTGAGGGCAGAAACCTGCCCAGGGGAGAGCAGCAGTGAGGGAGCTGGCTCTGGGAACCACTGCCGTGCTGGGATGTGCAGGACACAGCCCAGCCTTCTCTTCCCCTGGGCATCCCCAAGACTTTTATTCCTGCACTAACAGGCCCGTGACACACAAACCTGGCAGCAGCACCATGAGCTGGGGGCTCTTGGCTCACTACGGCCAAAAAGCCACGTGTCCCTGAGGAAATTCTGGAGAGCAATTTCGTGGATCAGTTTTCCAGCAGTTTGCAACCAGAGCTCGGCAGAAATCTCTGCCCTACAAACTGTCCCTGTGGGGCTGGCGGGGAGAGCACACAGATGATGGACCAAGACCCAGAAAGGGCCCGAGTGCTGGTGTGGTTTGCTTTTCTGTTGTTGGTGGGATTTGTGGCAGCAGGTAGAGAGGTCAGGCAGACAGGCTTCAAGATGGCGAAGAAGAAGGTTTTATTTACAAGAAGTTCTTTTTATACACAGTAATAAACAAGTGTCTATTGGCCAAAGACAATCCACCCCCAAAGACCTATTGGTTATGGCTTGTACACCTCTAACACAAAACACAGAGATTAAGAAAGTACAGTTTATCTGTATTCTCCATGAGAGAGAAAGGAAAATCCTAAAACACTGCAACTACATGCTGGTTTCCTCCACTCTGATGTTCTGTGCTGGTTTCATTTTGGGTTTTCCCTAGAGATTGGTGTCCCAAAGGAGGAAGGTCAGAGCAGCCTTGCAGGGATTCTCACCATTCCCAGGAACGTCTTTAATTCATCAACAAAGCACGGCCCCAAACCCAGCTGGTGGTGGTGCTGAGGTTGTTGCTGGTTTTGTGTGACCTCCTGGTGTCACAGGAAGAAAAGGACCTGCAGCCATTACCTGGTTCTTGGCACCCAAAACCTGCCAGCCCTTTGGAGAGGGTTGTATGGGCTTTGGACTGAGACAGTTGGTTAAGTTGAAGTTGGTTAAAGGAAGATCCCGTGGGGTTCTGAGGTGCCTTTTGTATTTAGTGCAGCTTTTGTGCTTCCAAGTCACTTCAAAAATTTCATTTTCCTGCTTGTGTCCCCACGATCCAAACGTAGCAGGGTTGGGATGATCAGCAAGGAGCCACGAGAGGTGCCACGTGCCTGGCGTTGGCTGTGCTGTGGAGCTGCTCCCAGGGCGGGGGTTTGAGGCACCTGGCTCCTACAAAGGCCCCATAAATGAGTTCCAGCTCTCCCACAATCTCTGCAGCCTGCTGCAGGAAGGAAATGGAGCCCATGGTGGGTCTGGACCTGCCCAGCCAGGGGTGCCAACAGCGGGTGTGGGAAGGCTGGGGCGATCCCGTGATCCTGTGCCCGGCTCAGTCTGTGCCCATCCCGTCCTGTCTGTCCTGAAAATGCCACCCCACGGTGAGCAGTGTGATCCCTGCTCAGGGTAACGGGCTGGGGGTGCTGGGAGAGGAGCAGCCACCTCCCCGTGTGCCTGTGTCCCCTGTGTCCTGTGT
>VZTX01002606.1:0-12822 GCA_013400915.1 Pardalotus punctatus | reverse complement strand
CTTCCTTTCTTCCTTTCTTTCTTCCTTTCTTCCTTTCTTCCTTTCTTCCTTTCTTCCTTTCTTTCTTT
Source organism: Pardalotus punctatus (assembly GCA_013400915.1). NCBI lineage: Eukaryota > Metazoa > Chordata > Aves > Passeriformes > Pardalotidae > Pardalotus > Pardalotus punctatus. The sequence continues at coordinate 12,754 of VZTX01002606.1, read as the reverse complement.
CTTTCTTTCTTGAGACCTGTGAGCTGCAGTTGCTAATTATAGTTTGCACTGCTTTTCAGCTAGCTGTTCAATACCCAGCACACCCCAGAGGAGCCTGCTTATTCCTAATATTTCCACATTTCTTCCCACTCCTCTGTGACTGAGCTCTTCCTTCTTCAGTGTGGCAAGAAGTTCCATCTGCTGTTAAAGGATGAGTTTCACCTTGTAAGGCCTGTGTGAGTCTTGCAAGGGAGATGTTGTTACTTCTAATTAAATGGCTGGGGGAATTCAGCTTTATTTTTTCAGTTGGTGAGGGTTTTTTCTTATTTTTTTTTTTTTTTTTTTTTTTTTGTTCTGTTTTTTTTGTTGGTTTTTTTTGTTTTTTTTGTTTGTTTTTTTGTTTTTGTTCTTTTTCTCCCTCACATGCACAGGTACGTGCCGCAGCTCTGGTAATTCATTATGCTTGCTTAAAATGTGTAGCATTCACTGTATTTCTCATTCTTCTTGTAATTGGATTGGGCATATGCTTATGTGGTATCCAGATAAGCAGGAAGTTAGCAAGCAAGTGCATTAAGTTAAATTCAGTGTAAATAAAATGCATCAGCAGCTGATTTAAAATGATGCAAAGGTCCAACTGGCATGTGCTGAGCTCGAAAGGTACCTGCAGGTGCAGCTATCTGACCCTTTATTTTGGTGTTCATGACTTGGCTGTTAGACAGCCTGTAGGAGGTCACATCAGAGAGGCCCTTCCTTGGCTTCCTCCTCCTCCTCCTCCTCCTCCTCTCTTTGGGACATCAGGGTCAAGTGTGGCACCAGTCCCTCACTGGTGTAAATCCGACTGAAGGGTGAAGAGGATGATGAGAATGTCAAACAAAGCAGCACCACCCCCATTCTGCAGGCTTGAAACTACATGAGAGTGAGAATCCTGCAAGGGTCACCATCTAAATATCATGGAGGTGCTGAATTCCACAGGAGAGAGGGACAAGGGCACTCCAGAGGATGCTGCCCTGAGGAGGCACTTCAAATGCCACCGTGGAGCCACTGCCAGAGCTGGAGGATGAAGCCAAACCCCTGGAGGTGTCATTCAGTGCTTAATTGAAAAAGATCTTTCTGGATCCATTCAACCTCTCGTTGGTCAACTCGCACTTTGCACGAGGTTTTTCAAATGGAGGCTGACACCTGGCCCCAAAAACTTGCCCCTTTCTTCCAGGGCGTGTGGAGCCTCTCTCAGGCAGGAATGGAGCACTCTGGAGGGCCTGGGGCAGGTTGGCTCTCCCTGGCAAGATTTTCCTTTCAGTGTGGTCTGTGCCAGAGCAAAAGTTGTGGATGAAACTCTTAAATTCTCTGCCTTCAGCACAGCACCGGCGGTTTGTCAGTTCCTGTAGAGCTGGGATTACAAAGGGGTCAGTAACAGCAAACAAACACCGGACAGAATTCCACCAGTGTAGCTGCGTAGCACTGCTTGGTGAAAAGAGCCCAAAAAACCCAAAGAAACAAAAATAATCCAAACAACTGTTTTCACTGAGAACTCTTTCTCAGCAGTTTTAAGCACACATGAGGTGCTGCAAGTGCCCTGGGTTACCCACCTCTGCAGTGTTTTCATCTCTAGGATGTCTCTTGTGATATAAAATTTGTCCTAAGGTACATTTCATCAAACTAAATTAAACTTTGGGGAATGGCAATCCATTGCAGGAGGGAGCAGACATGTCCTGACGTAAGAATTGGAGCTGCTGGGAACTACAAGGGCTGTATTGAGGAAAAGGAATCCAAACTTGGTCTCTCCCGTTATGAAGGACAAGATTCCCCTTGTTTTGACAGGAAGCAGGAATGCGGCTCTGCTCAATCTTACCCGTGCCTTAATGCTGCTGAAGTGTTTCCTGTCCATTTTTATTGCATAAAAAAAACCCCAACTTGACTGATCCTTGGGGGAGGAGGAAGCCTTCTCCACAGGAACAAAGTCTTTCCCCCCTGATCTTCACTCCTCAATGCATCAGCTTCTTGTATGGTCATCAGGAATGTAAATAATCAGCTATTTTCTCTATCAATAAGGATATTTTTCAGTGTAATGAGGTGCTGGGCTCAGCTATGTCAGGGCTTGATGAAGCGGAGGCTGATGTTTCTCTAAATCCTGCCCAGGGCAGTAAAAATAAAGCTTGTTCTAAGATTTCAGTCAATTTCCTTGCTTCCTCACTCCTAGAAATCCTGTTTTGGGCATACCTAGGCTGTGAAAATTCCTTGTTTATCCCTGCAGAAATCCAAAAACAAAGGACTCATATTTAAGGTGACTAAGAATTTGGCTGGGCTCTTTGATTTGCTGCTTCTTGTTGTATAATGAGGGCCTGACACCATAGTAGTCACCATTGTTAAAACTAGGGCTTTTCTGCCTGCTTTGTTTATTAAAAAAAATAAATAATCTTTAAGACACTAGATTCAGACTGAAGGCTGGCCTCCCCCTCCTCACACATGCATTTTGTTGAAGGATTTTTGGAAGGTCTCAGGAGCAATTACTGCGAGTTCTTAATGCCGTAATTGAAGGTGTTGAATCTTCAACAAAGCCTGATTTTATTAAACTTGTGAATTAGCCCTGACGTTAAATAGTTGTTAACAACAAACAAAAAGAGCTTCTTTAGAGGTTTGAGTTGTCTTTTTTTTTTTTTTTTTCCTTCATATCTGTTTTTTGGTGATTTTGCTCGTCCTCAAATGGCTCGGTTGCTGCTCCTCTCCTTGGGTTCCAAGCTGTAGCAAGCACAGACTTTCTGTAGGGTGTGGGCAGGATTTGGGATTGGGCTGATGTGCTCAGGATGCCTGCCTGTGGTGCTGTGGCAGGGCCTGGAGAGCAGAGCCTTTCAGGCCATTCCCAAGATTTCTGCCTGCAAGTGGCACCAACACGAAAATCCTGTCCCAAAGGACAGAGGAAGGGCTTCACTGGGTCTGCAGCAAAATTTGGGGGAAAAAAAAATTCAGCCAAAACCACCCCCCATCCCCCTAACAACCCAACCCAGCAATGCATTTAAAGAAGTCTTTAGAAGATGAAGTTTCGCTCTGAAAATTAGACTTTTGCAGTTGACCCTCCTGGAATGTAAAACCTATGTCTGTTTTCAGCCCATGAATGCACATGCTAAAATGTTTGCCTCTTTTTAATTTTTATTTATAAAATCCAGTCTGTAACAAGATTCATCTGTTCCACCAGGCTTTTTAGTAGCCAGAAGGGTTTTTTATTGTTGGCGAGCATGAGTTTACAAGGGTGGAGGATCATCTGGTTTTGTGGCCAGCTGTTGGCCATTGTTAGGGACTATTAAAAAGTCTTTGTACATGTGCCCAGATATGTGTTCGAGGGGCATGCCATTAATCAGCTTCTAACTATGGGAATAATGATGAGACATCTGAGGAAGACATTTCAAAGTTATTAAAACAGCATTCAGGTGGGGAAAGCCATTCATTCTTCTGCAGAGTGTCCAGGAATGATGCACTAACCAGCTCCCCTGCCACCAGCACTCCTCCTGGTCCCATAACACACAATATTTGCCTTTAAACAGTGCCGTCTGTGCATCTCTTGCAGCTCTCTGTCCCCGGGACTTTGGCTCCATTTCTTATTGTGGCTTCACGGAGGGTGAGGCGTCAGCAGAGATGCCCACAAAATGACCTTGGTGACAATGACAGGTTTCAGGTGATGTGTTTTGCCTCTCATTTGCTTGGGGAAACACATGTGCACACAGCCAGCCGGGACAGGGCAGCTGGAAGAGATGCAAAGGCTTGATTGTGTGTCTGAGCAGTGAAGAAATGCTGTTTGCTGGTTCTTCACCTATTTACATGGCCATCTTGGCCTCAAACTCACAGATTTTAGCATGGAGGTACCGTGGCACCTTGCAAAGGCTTTCCTCTCTTCTGCCAGGGTGAGAGGTGCTGTTTCTGGGAGGGATCACACAAGAGAAATCCTCACAGGAGCAAGCACGTCACCACTGAGATGTCCTTGCTCCCTGTCCTTGCTTCCAGCAGCTTTTGGGGTCTCCAGAAATGGACCTATTTATATTTAGGAACAGAAGTCCTGCCACCACAATGCACACAGTTCACTCTGACCCTGGCTGGTTTGCTTAAGCCTAGTTTTCAAGGGCCACCATATTTTCATAAATAAGTCATTACTCATTCCAAGAATAATTTGTTTAAAGAAACACCAAAAAAGGCTGGAACTTCATGAAAGTAGCTTCCTTTAAGCCATGAGGAAGGGGCACATCTTCCACCAGAACTGCCCTTTCTGCTGCCAGCAGAGCAGCTCGAGCAGATCTGTATTAGTGGCATCTGAATAAAAATACGATGAAAAGGCAAATTCTTGGCAATTCCAGGTTCTAGGACATGAGAGTGCTCCCAAGGTGTGCTAAAAATTAAGGAGATGAAGGGCAACAATTCTGGTTGCAAGGTAAAACTTGCGGCATACAGCTTTGCGATTCTAGGTTAGAAACTGAAAACTTAGGAACTCATTGGGTTGGGAATTATTTGTAAAGCAGGTCCAAAGAGGCTTGAGGATGGCACACCAGCATCATCTGTGACCTCTTGAATTTTGGCTTGGGGTGTTCAACGTGCTCTCCAAAACCCATGTTTACACTGGAGACTGCAAAGGAGAAGAGCAGGTATTTACGCTGTGGATTGCAAGAATTCTTCCTAAGCTGCTGAAGCTTGCTACCCAAAATAATGTGTACTTTGGGACTCTGCTTTTAAAATTCAACATGTATAAGGAAAAAAACTACTTTGAATGGGTTATAATGGATTTATACTGCTACAAAAGACTTAGGAAAATTACCTGTCTGCAACATGGTGACATCTCCCAAGGGTCTGGAAAACTGTCAGGTCATGTTCTATGAATTTAAGCAATGGTCTCCTCCTGATTCTGCTTCAATATTGTCAACCCTTGGCTTTTAAAACTTATTACTCAGACTATCCTCAAAAAACATAAGATTGAGAAATCATGAGGTTTAAAAAAAATGGTAAATTGTCTGTTCTTTTTCTCAGCCTTGAGGGTTTATGTTTTCAGTCTCTTCTCTGCAACAATGCCAACTAGAAACTTACTTTTAAAACACTGGAAATAGGGAATGTTTGTGTAATCACATGACTCCAAGAAGTAGGACCTCAGGAGAAAAAAAAACCCCAAAAACCAAAACAAGACCAGAACTGAAAACCTATGATACAGTCTCCAGGAGACTGTGATAAAATCTTCAGGAGATGAACTGTCCAGATAAAGAAAAATAAGACATCAAGTGAAAACAGAAGTTGTGAATTCCTATTTTCCTGCTCTGAATAGAAATCCCATTGAGATTTTAGGAAAAATGAGAGGTGGGGAAAATATGTTTAAGGACAAGCACACAGACATTAGCTTAACGTTTTTCCTAAGCTGTACACCTTTAGCCCTGGCCATGCTCTTAAACCTTTTTTATTCCCCTAAAATGGAATAAGAGAAACATTAAACTTGATGGCTGGACATTCATAAGGTGTAAATCAGTGCAGTCCAGGACTCAGGTCACTGAACGACCTGGTTTCATGAGCTGTTCTCTTTGGGTTTGTTCTTTTTCAGCTGCTTCTGGGGAGAATATGTGAGCCCAGTGTTTACAAAGAGTCCTCAGATGAACCCGCAGAGAACATCTCAGTAGCTCTGTTCGTGTCACCTACTCCAGATGTCCTCCCCAAACCAATAGACTGTCAAAGAAAATATCTTTATAGCTTGCACAGACAGCAGAATCCAGCCCTTGAACAGACTCTCACGAAGAACAAATACGAGGCACGATTTTTGCCTTTATATTCAAATGCACGCTATTGTTCTGCAGTTACATAAGCCAGCCAGTCAGAGGACAGAAACAACATCATATGACTTATGTAACAAACCATTGCCCAATCCTGCAATGAGGTCTGTGTGGCCAGGCCCCCCCCATGCAAAGCCCCATTGAAGTCCAGACAAAGATCACTCCAGGGTTGGAACCCAACATGGTAGAATTTATGACTATTTCCAACGAGCCACTCACGAAAAAAACTGAGAATTAATCCCTAAAGAAACGGGTGAATAATTTTTTTTTTTTTTCGATGAACAAATACATTCTATTCTGTTTGTAACAGCTTTGTGGATAATTCAGGATTCAGAAAAGAGGCAAAATCCATCAAAGCGAATAGACATTAATTTCTAATTATATGTCCGGTTCTTCAAGAGGGGCCAGTACCCTTGGGCAAACAAAGAGAGAATTCTGAGGAAAACAATCTTCTGAGAAACAATCTGTTGGTCCTTGATAACTCAGAAATTCATCCAAGGTGCAAACGCTGGCTGAAATGGTTGAAACGTGGTCCCAAAATTCTGATGCCGTGGCCTGAAGTCAGATGCTTCCAGAGGTCATCTGAGCAGATCTCCACGGCTGGAGGTGCTGGTGTGGCCTGTTCCAGCTTTCTGGTTTGGGGCACCCCGTTGTGCCTCAAATGCAAGCAATGAAAGCTCCTTTCTGCTGCTGCTGCCAAGCAAAACCTTGCAGGATGCCGGAAAAAATCCTGAAATGCACACTTCTAAGGAGGGAGAGAGTAAAAGGGATGGAAAATGGAAACACTGTCAGGAATTATGAGACTGGGCAAAACCCAACGCCCTTCTTGCCTTGCTTTCCATTCTTGACCACAGCCCAAGCTGGAGATTTCCAAGGAAGAAGCCCCCAAAGTGCTGGACTCACATCAGTGCTGGGCTGTGGGATCTGGTGAGCAAAGGCCAACTGCAGTGACACGAGTCTGATGTCTATTTCTGGCTGCTGTTCCCTAATATCCAAAAAACCCCACCATCTTCTTCAGGCTGAAAAGGTCTTTGAAACAGGTACACAAGGGATCAAGGGAGAAGTGGATGAACCACCAAGGAGTTTGCTCCAATTTCTTCCTTTTGTCTACTCCTACCTTGCACCGGGGGTGAAATTGTTGGTGTGTTCAATTTTTCAAGATCAGACCCTCTACATAAATAAGCCACTCTGAGCTTGGTAGTTCCTGTCACCCACAAAATTTGGCATAAACAAGGAGTCTGGCTGAGTGAGCTGGGAAATTTTTCCGAACTGAAAGGCAGAGGAGCACTCACCACCCCTCTCCAGAGCTACAGGACTTTGATCACAGACACTTCTCCTGCCTTCAGCCCAGCTTCCAGCTCCACCAGGTGGATTTGCTTTTAGAAACTTTTCGGTAATATCTATTAAAAAAAAAATTGAAAAAGAAATTAAAAAGCCCTCCACAACTCCCAAAAAAGTAGTTCTTCTTAACGAAATGGAGATAGGCCCCAGTCCTGCCCACTCCTCACCACTCGTGTACTCTCCATGCAAGGACCTCATTGCTGCCCCTGGAGCCGGGAAGCGCTGTAAGACTTCTGAAAGCACTCCTCGTTGTCTGAGCTTTGTCCCGGTGAAATCGGTTTTAGGTCAGGGAAGAACAGATGTGAAAATCCCACCCAAAAAGGGACTGTTGTTTGTGGATCCGGATGACCCACCACAACCGCATCTCGCCTGCAGAGCTCCAGCAGCATTGTTTTCCCCGAGCAAGCGAATGTTAACCTTAGAGAAAAGAGCCCCAGACTGTTACCAGAGACACTGGCTGCAAATACATTCTTCTCCCTGTGTGTTCCCGGCCTCATCCTTTTCCCATGGAAATGCTGCTCGCAGCTGGTGCTGCCGCATCTGCCCGCGCTGCTAAACCCAGCAGAGCCCCAGCATGGTCCCGGGCACTTGCCACGATCATCTCTGCTCCTTAATTGCCAGCACATGCCCTGGCATGGTGCAGGCTCAGGGCCAGGCAGCCCTCTCCAGACAATGCCTGGGCACAGATTTGTCTGGAGGGGCTCTCCGAGGGATAAGGATGTGTCTGGATGTGTGGACACGGAGGGAAGGTCCTGGCCCCTCAGTTATCGCTGCTGGGTGTCCGGAGCAGGTTCGGGCTCTTGGAGAAGCTGCATCACCAAACCTGTTCTGGCAGCAGGCTCTGGATGCACTGCCCTCGTAAATTTCAGCGAGAGGGGTGGATTTAAATCCCTCCCACCTCGCCGTCAGAGTTCAGGAGCTCCGTCACATACCCTGCCCTGGGGTTTTTGTTTACTGAAATATTTGTTCCCTCCCTGTTCCCCGCTCCTGTAGCTGCAGTCCAGATTATCCTAGACCTCTGGCTGACAAGTGTTTGCAGCACAGTTTTTCTTCTGGATTCCTGAGGAAAACAGTTTGGAGTAGGTTTTAGTTTCTGGTGTCAGATGTGATGCACTACCCGCTTTTGAAGGCCCTTTATCCCCCCTTGGAGTTTTCCTCCTAGGGTTCCGGCTCTGCCAGTGCTTTGAGTTTGCTTGGATGCCTAACCTGGGCTGAGTTAAAATGCATGAGCACTCAAAACCAATTACAGTTCCTGTACCGAGGAGCCTTTGTTCTAATTACAAAAACTCCAGGAGGCTACAGCAGATCTGTCAGCTGAGGCTGGAAACACAAACGTTTCTTTTTCTTTTCCCCCCCTCCTCTTTCTTCCTCCACGCCTCCCCCCCACCTCCCCTTCTCTGGTAATCAGGGAGGCGGGGAGGCAGAAATCTCAGCAGGAACAGATTGAATACATTAACATTTGGTTGGTTTTGTATTGTTCTTTAGTGAGACCGCAACTTATGAGGCTGTTTTAATAAATGTCTGGTCAGGGGCCAATCAAAAGCTGCCAAAAATGGGTGTAGGGAAGCCTGTTTCCCACACAGTCTGCTCTTTCCCACCCTAATCACTGGAAATAAGAATGCCTAATAACCAAATGCCTTCTTTTCCCTATTTATCTCCTCACTCTCGGGGATTTTGCAGCCCATCGTTCCTAGACATGAGCAAACCTAACTCTCCACTCCAGCAGCTCCTCCCCCAAGGCAAACTGAGACCATCCTGTTGGACCATAATGTAACATATGTTGAGGGCAGATGCTCATCTGGTGTAAATTATCCCAGGGCTGCTCAATTCAATGGAGCTCCAGTAATGGAGATCAGCTGAAGATTGTACTTTTGTTTTATTTACAGTGGTTGAAGGCAGCTCCTCACAGGACATGGATGTACAAGGACTGGGAGTTTTCTCTGCCTGATTGCCACCTTTGGGGGACGCACTGAAATGCCGAGATGTGTTCCAGCCTGTTTTCACCTGGAAAATTTTATGGGAGACTTAGCACAGCAAGTCCCTTTCATGCCAAAGAACATTTATTTCTCTCAAGGTGAGGTGCTGAGGAGGCTGGGCTCTGCCTCAAAGCCGAAGAGGGAAAAGTCACAGTGGTGCCAGTAAAAAAGCAAACCTGACTTCTCCAAGATGCAATTTCCTTAAAAAAGGCAGAGGGGAAGCAGAGGTTTTTCCGCTCTGTAACAAGGGGTGCTTCCCGCTGGACAGCTGACCTTGGCTCCACACTATCGTGACTGGCCGTGGCAACAGGAGGTCCCTCCATGGGATTTGTCTCTCTTGGGCAGGTGTGCACACCCAGAGGGAGAGAGACCACAAGGGAAACCCCTTCCACAGAGCCTGCAGCCTGGAGATGACCTCAAGCATGGCCAAAGACAAATCACAGAAGTGTCATGACCAAAGCCGTGTAGGTGACCAGAAGCAGACAAGCCAGATATCCTGATATTTACCATATCAGGGCAAAGAGAGAGCCAGGAAAAAAAGAAATTAAGGCCCTGTTAGGCAGGCAGTCAAGTCCCCATGACACAAAAACACTGAGTTTTATCTTTCAGCTGCAGAGCAGGACACCTGATGGGAGGAAGAGAGACCTCTTAACCTCTGGGTGGGTGACTTTGGTTTGTGCCTAGCTGTGCTGGCTACTGGGCGGAAAACAACATCAGAAAAAGAAAACAACTGCAGGCACTTGAGCTTTGAAATTTAATTTTAACAGCATGGCATGCTACATGTGAAAGAAAAGACAAGAGAAGTGGCTCAAGCCATTGAGGGCTTTGGAGTTCTTGTCTATTTTATAAAGGTGTGATGGGAGCGCCAACTGGAAAACACATCAGCGGGGAACAGTCAATGAGAATTAGCTCTTTTTTGAGACATTATAACTGCTTACTACTGTTAAAAATCTGGGGCTAATTAAATTTGTGTTAAACTTTTGTTCTAAAACTCCAAAGCACGTGAAACTTGCCTGGTTGTATTTGCTGCAGGGAAGGTTTGGCTGCATGACAGCATCCAAACACACATATCCCTGCCTGCCATCCACATTTACAGGGCCGTGGCAGCCCAGGGTGAAGTTTTTAATTGCCAGGTGGCCCCATGGGCTGATAGCATGGCAGGTGGGTTATCCAAGCTGCGAGGAAATGTGCCGGTGGTGCGAGGCCTGGGTGCCTCCAAACCCCTGTGCAGGTCACTGTCACCTGGGAGGACTTTGCTGCAGGTAAGTCCCACCTGCTAAATCTGCTGGGGTGATCTGGGCAGTTCTTCATCACCCAGGAAGGCTGAAACCCTTCTTCCCATGAAGGGATAACTGGGAGCTCTGGGCTTGTGTGCCCATCTCCGTCTCCCCCGTGGTAGTAAGAAGGGAGGGAGCCTGAGGCTGATGACACCCTTCCTGATGGGGGAAAATTCACCAGGGAATACCTGCCAGCACCAGAGGAGGACGACAGTGGTCCTGGTGGGCTGATGAGATGGTTTTACATGGCCAAACTTGCTGCTCCTGCCAGAGAAGCCAACGAGATGTGGATTTCCCATGCCACACGTCGTGCTCCCCTGCCAGTCTGAAATGTCTGGGAGTAGCCAGCCCAGCGATGCAAACGTGGCTCTGGTCCTCCTCTGGCAGCACTGTATGCCTAGGTGATGCTCCATCTGGCTGGGACAAACCCAGGGGTTTAGCCAGGTTCAAGGAAAGATTGGAATTTTTTTAGGATGTGGGTGCCAAACATCCAAAAATCCAGGTGGCTGCACTTGGCAGGCTGAATTACCGAGCTGTCCCTCCCAGCTCCTCCCAGCTGAGGAATATTTCAGCCTCCTCCTCGAGCAGGAAGAGTTGGTGTTGCAGTTGCCTGTCCTCCCCAGGCAAATCAGCAAGGAAGGAAGGAAGGAAGGAATCACATTCCATCCGGCAGATTTGTGCTCACACACGTGAAAGAGACTTGGCAGATGCTCCTCCTGTGCTGGGGAGCAAAGTGACAAATGTCAGGGCAGGGTGACACCCCAGCTCTGCTGCTTACACCTGGATGTGTAAAATTATTTCCCTAGAGAAACTGGAGGGGTTTAATGCAGATAGTTGGGCACTGGGCCTTTGCTGTTCCTCCTGTGCAGCTCCATATTTATATAAAGTGGGGATAATATTTCCCAGTGTCATAAAGAATTTATTAGATCAAAGTCCGTTTGGCCTCGGTGGTTCTCAAACGCTGTTCAGTTAAATATGAGTGATTATAAGGGTGCTGCATGGAAGGCTACTGGTGAGGCTGAAAACTGAGGCTCTGGCCATTCCTCTTATTGGTCTGATTTTCTGACTGGTTCCAGTGTTTCACTCAGTTTGAAAGAATGAATCTAGAACATGATACAGTAAAACCATAAGCACTTGCAAAAACAAACGGGAAGTCCAGGCAGGTGTAATCCCTCACAAATACCCTGAAATTCCACCCCTCTCCTCTAAATTCCTTGAAATAAACCGCAGGATTGCATCAGCAATAAACAAAGCTTAAGTTTGCGCCCAACAATTGTCACAACTTCCCTAAACTGCATTCTTGTTGCATTGGGTCCTGCAGATTGTGGAATGGGAAATTCCAAGGTAAACCAAATACAGTGATTTTATACTCCAGCTAACACTTAACAGAGCATTGCTGCAGAAATAACCTCAGGATCAAACTCTGTCCCTCATCAAGGGTTAGAGCTGATTCCTGTCCAGATGACAGGAGGCCACTGAGGGGTCCCCTCCCTCAGCCCCTTTCTCTCTTTTGACAACCCTGACTGAAGGAGAGGCGACATGTGCTGATACAGGTGAGGCGGCTTTCCTCCAAACTGCAAGAATAACAAAATTATGGTATTTCCTGCTTCTCACCTGCAGTGTCCTAGGCACAGATGGACAAAAGAAAGCTGAAGTCGCACTGCTTTGCTTGTCAGGACAGTTTTAAAGAAAAGACAGCAATGCCAGACTCTTCTCAGTGCTGCAGTTGTGGCAGGCGTTGTCCAGTGTCACACTTCAGGAAGTTTAGAGCTGGTGTATAGTGTGAAAACAAGCTTAAGAAAGAGGAAAAAAAAACACCTTCAAAGGTGTCTGACAGCTGTGAAAGAACTAAAAACCGAGTCTGCCATTTCTGCCTGTTTCTGCCTGGGCTGGCTGCTCCTTCAACCTAATTAAATTTAATCAACAGGAAAGATGTGGATCGCACTTGGCCACGCTTGAGATTTGGAGAAAAGGGCCTAATGAGACTGTGAGGGAACACAGTGCTGTTCCAGCCTCTCCTTCTCAGGAGGAAAGTGATGTTATCCCCTGAAGAGCCCCAGGGTAAAGCCACATTCTGCCGCCTTACACCTGAAGCCGAGCGAGCACACAAAATGCGGGGAAAAAGTCACTTTTTGAAAACTGCGCTAGAAACAATGTGTTAGAAGAGGACGAAAAGCTCCTCTTCAGTCCTCTTTTCCTTTTTTTTAAATTTTTTTTTCTTTTCTCTTCTGGGCCTCCCCAAGGTCTAACATTTTCCCCAGCGCTGCCAGGAATTTATTTGCAGTTGCATCATACGCAGCAGATTACGGGGCTGGTGGAGCACGGCCGCTGACCAAGCTCGCTCTGCCTGCACTGGGATTCCGCAGCCGGCCTTAAATATCTTGGTTATTTT
>VZTX01002602.1:0-63360 GCA_013400915.1 Pardalotus punctatus | reverse complement strand
GGGCAGAGCTGCTGCCACCAAGTCTGCAGTGAGGGATGCTCGGGAGTGTTGAGGCTGTGAGAGACTTCAAGCAGATGCCAAAATCTGCATTTCTTTGCCGGGTGGGCAAATGAGTTTTCTTCTGCTTGTGGTAAACGCTGTTCCAGGGTGGCACGGACAATACGGTCACGCCTGCGGAAGGGCTCGGTGGTGAGACGGGAGATTTGGGGATGGATGATCTTTAATGGCACTTTCCCATGCGGGGAAGGTTTGGAGTTCACGTTTTTGCAACAAGTCAGTGGCTGGGCAGCATTCCAATAGATTTCCCAAACAAAAGAGATCAGTGTGAGGAGCCTTCTAGGAACAGTCTCCGTGTGTCCTTCACAGGAACACGGACAAGTTTTGGGAACCAGTGTCTTCCAGACAGATCACCCAAATTCTCTACTGCACTATACGAGCTTGGTGCATTTATTTGGCTTAATATTTCTTTTTAAAGATTTTATTCTCTGGCATCCAGGACTTTTGCTTTCTTTTCAAGATGTTGATTATTTGAGCTGCTGTAGTCATCTTTCCTTAAGATGCTGCTACTTGTGTTCACTTTGCACCTTTAAATGAGCTGGCAAGTGTCTTTTCATAAAGCTGGAGCCTCTTTCCAGATCAACATTATTCAGAGATTAGATACTATCTGCTGATCGGTTGCCTGATAATGTGTGGAGTGGGTTCTTTTTTTAGCTAAAGCCAGCATTTTTCTAAAAATATTCCTACTTGAGCGTGAAGCATCAAAGGATTTCTGATCACTGGGATTATTTAAGCACGGCACGGTGTTATCTTGCTGGGATTGCCCTCAAACTTCAGAGGGAGCTTCACAGCGGAGTTTGCAGTGAAAAAGTTGGTGCTGCACATGACCGTGATGTGTTTCCCTGATCTGTCACCCTGGATTTAGCGAAAGGCTGGGAAGTTTTGCATTCATGTGGTGAATGCACGAGCCCTTCCTTCAGTGAGTTCGTTTTTTGGTGGATTTCCCCACATTTTTGGGACAGTTAGGAGTCAGTTATAAAAAAAGAGGACTGTCCCCTCATTGTCCTGAGGTGTTATGCATGAAATGACTGAAAACTTTCTTAGCTACAACTTGCTTTTAGCTGGCAATTTGTATCTCGCTTGTTTCTTTTTTTAGGATGGCTCAGACAGTCTCATTTTGTGGGAATGACCTGCTTTCCTAGTTCCTAGATATGACCTTATTTAGCTCTGTTTGGATATGCCTCTGCCTAGCAGCCTGATCTCCTTAAAATTTTCTCTATTTAGCTTTCTCTAATGGTTTTCTTTATCTGCAAATTTAATCATAGCTTAGTTTCAGTTATGATAAAACAGGTTAATCCCAAAATATTGGGGTATAAGACTGGGATAAATAACCCCCATCCCTGGAATTGTTCAAGGGCAGCTCGGACAGGGCTTGGAGCAATCTGGGAGAGTGGAAAGTGTTGGCTGATGAGATGAGATGAGCTTTAAGGTTCCTTCCAACCCAAACCATTCTGGGATTCTGTGATTCCCTGGACATATCCCCTTCAAATGCAGATTCTTTATCGATAATTAAACCTTGAGACCTTCCAATTAATCTATTTAAGTTTGTCCTGTGGCTTACATTAGCATTATTGTAACAGAATAGTACCTGAAATGGTTGATGCCTGACTCTGTTGCTTCCCAGACCTCTAGTGCTCGGAACATCATGAGATCTCTTAATTCAATTTATGAATAAAAAGTTATAAAAACCATGGTATCTTAATGAAGCCCCACATAATTGATATCAATAAATATTGCCACCTTTTAAATATTTCCTCATTTGGTTTCATCCTGACCTCTGCAGTGCATCGAGGATGGATTCTGGGAGTCTGTAAGACACTGAGCTGAAGACTGGATGAAAAAGGAGGAAGCAGTGGGAGATTTCCATCAGGAGATGAGATCACTGGCAGGCTGCAAGTATTTGAGGGGAATGTGGAGCTGGAGCAGATTTGCCTGGTGACCTTTGAGGCAGTGGGGGGATGGATGTATTTAAAAGCTGATGTGACACTTGGGGATGTGGTTTAATGGTGGCCTTGGAAGTGCTGGGGGAATGGTTGGACTCTAATTTTAGGGGGCTTTTCCAGCCTAAATGGTTCTGTAATTCCAAGAAGAGATGGTTTGCTGATTTCTCAGCCACAGTGAGGACTGAGGCTATTGCTGGCAGAAACCTGCAGCTTTTTTTTTTTTTTTTTTTTTTTTTTTTTTTTTTTTTTTTGCATTAAATAGATGGGGAAAAATAAATCCAAATAAGTTGGAGCTGCTGTAGCCAGAAAAGACACCTCTGTGATGGAGACCTTTGGGATTTTCTGATGGAGATAGCAACGAAATGTTGGGAAATAAGACTTTGATTGAGGCTTGAGACACAACCCTGTCGATAATTCATTGAAATTGCTGCTGGGGGTGCAGGAGCTGGGAGGGTTTGTGACGGACCTGGTGCTGAAATACTTGGATTCCCAAGTAGATCCTGCATGTTATTTGATATTAATGGCCCCAAAATAGGTGGGAAATCTGTGACTGTTTCTTTGGAAGTGCAGAAGGGCACGGAGGCTGTTCCCAAGCAGGTTAAGGTAGAAGACAGTGCCTGTGCCTGCCTAAACCCAGGAGAAATAATTAATCTCTGGATTATTCTCGTCATACCAGAAATAGCATCGCTCCTGCAAAGATTCCTTAANATAATACTTTGATTGAGGTTTAAGACACAACTCTGTCGATAATTCATTGAAATTGCTGCTGGGGGTGCAGGAGCTGGGAGGGTTTGTGACGGACCTGGTGCTGAAATACTTGGATTCCCAAGTAGATCCTGCATGTTATTTGATATTAATGGCCCCAAAATAGGTGGGAAATCTGTGACTGTTTCTTTGGAAGTGCAGAAGGGCACGGAGGCTGTTCCCAAGCAGGTTAAGGTAGAAGACAGTGCCTGTGCCTGCCTAAACCCAGGAGAAATAATTAATCTCTGGATTATTCTCGTCATACCAGAAATAGCATCGCTCCTGCAAAGATTCCTTAAGCTCTTGTGAAGTTGTCTGGATGTTGAATTATTGGAGTTCCCCCCTCCCTTCCCAATGAAAAAACTAGGAATGATAGAACTGATTTGCATCAAATCCCTCCTTACTTTTCCTTCTCCCCTTCATGAAGATTACATGTCTCACATCACTTACTCTGGGCTTTCATCCCCAGGACTTTTAAAAGAGCCTCCCTTGAATCATTGGTATTTGTGGTTGTCTAGCAATTTATTTTTTTTTTTTAGGGAAAATATCCTCCCTTTGACTTTTGTTAACTTCTCATAACTTTGTTCCCTTGGCTATGCTGGGTCTGAAATTTTCCCCTTTGAAGGCATAAGCCGGTATTTCATTAGTTTGGCATTTGCTTTGTCTGTGCATTAAAAGATTAGTGGGATTGCTTGCTCTGAAGCAAAGGCTGCCTTCCAGTTCAGCTGTCGTTCCTGATTTCCCTGCCCAGACAAAGATCTGTGCATGGGGAGGGGGAAGCAGCTTTAGAGCCATTTTTGGTAAATTCTGCCCCACCCCCCCAAAAAAAAAGAAGATTTAGATAAGACTCTGCCGGGGAAGCTTTGGAAATGTCAGGATGGATGTCTGGGACCGCTCCCCTGGTGAGGGTTTAGTGGGGAAGGAGCTTAATGGCCATCCCAAGGCTCAGGAGCAGGACTCACTGGAAATATTCTTCTTCCAGCCACCGTGAGTGCAGGATAAAGCCATGGCAGGGCAGCCCCCCTTCCCACACAGGTTATGAGCACTGACTCTTCCTTCAATATTCCAATCATGCAAATGCCTCCCAGAAGGTTTCAGTGATACCAACTAGGTCAAATTTATGCTCTGTAAATGAGCAATTCCCATTTCTCCTGTTTATTACCCAGGTTTCTCACATCAGGGTAGAGGCAATTACAGAATTTTGTCTCATCCCTCGGTGACTTGATTAATGTTGTTCTTGACATCTTGGTTTCTTTGTGCTAAATGAATCGTCATTTGTTGTCTCTTCCCATCCTCCTCCTTCCCCTCCCCTCTTTCTCCTTTCGTTTTTGCTTCTTGCTGTTGAAAATTTTCCCTTTTCCCTCTCCCAGGCTCCCAGAGGAGCCCACAAACCCAGCCTGTCCCCCAGAGCCATTTGTAACTTCCTTTTTTTTTTTTTTTCCTTCCCCCCTGTCCACATCACTTTCCAGCATCCTTCACATGGGATATGGTAAATATGGTATTCCGTGATGATTATCAGAACCATGGGATGGTTTGGGATGCACGGAACATTTAAGGATTATCTAGTCCAACCCCTTGCCATGGGCAGGGACACTTTCCACCACATCCACGGACATCTTCCACTTGACCAATATTAGAAATGTTTCTGTTGTGCTTTACAACTTTCTCTGATTTTTTGTTTGGTTTGGTTGGTTTGGTCTGTTTTTTGGGTTTTTTTTGGTTTTTTTTTTTTTTTTTTTAAAATACCTGAGCTGGCTTCTGACCCAGGTGAACTGTTGCTTTTAAAAGCTCCCCCTGGAGAAATCCTCTTTCTCTAAATGCACACAGGTAGTGGGAGCAGCCTTGATCTTAATGCACCACCGAATTATGACCAGAAACTAGGGCAGGCATGGAAATAGGAGCTCTGGCTCCAGCCAGGGAATGCAGAGCCCAGCTGGAGGCTGCCTTGCTTTGAATGCTGGGCAGGTCTGAGTGCAGAGATGAGAAACCTGCTGAGTGACGCCTGAAGGACGTTTTTGGTCCCCTGCTGTGAGTATGGATCAGTGACGGGCAGGGGGATGCAGAAACCTTGGTCTGGTGGTTTCCATTTCAGGATGACAACCTGAAGTATTCCCTGGTCAGGGGAAGGGTGGATTTGTGAGAGAAGGAGGTGGAAGCATTTGTGAATACAAGGTTCACAAATTAAGAGCCCAAAAATAGCTCCTTTTAATGCATGGATTTGTCTGGGGGCTGCCTGGAGGAGATGAAAAACCCTGACAGATAAGGAGATCCTGGGTCCAGAGCCCTCAGGATCCATATGGGACAAATCAGTTTTACTGTTTTTCCTGTGCCAGCAATGTTTGTCAGGAGAGGAAGAGCATTTCTTGCTGCTACTTGACTTTTTCTTCTGCTTGTTTTCCTCTCTGGACCTGCATCACCTGGAGCTGGAAGATTTCCAGGGTTAGGTGTAACAAAACAACTGAGGTGGGCCTGGCATGGTTATGTAGGTCCTGTGGGCTGAACAGCTTCCAAGCAGCCCTAAAAAAAGTCCTTCTAGGCATCCTTAAGATGCAGGTGAAGAGCTTGCATCGTTGAGTTTGGAATTCTGGTCCCCCATCTCAGTGGGCAGAGCTGTTCTTCTACACCATAGGAACGCCTGGTACAGCTGCTCCTTGTCCCTGCTGAGAATTTGAGATTGGGAATCTGCAAATGCTGCTGTGGCACGGGGATCTGTGCCCTGTTCCTTCCTTCTGAAGTAGCCACGTGCACGACATGGAGCCTTTGAAGGCTGCTCAAAGCACGAGTGGCTCCTTCACTGTAGGGATCAAGAATACCTTTGAATTCATGAATGACTTTTTGATGGAAGACTTCATGAAAACCACAATTTTCTCCTCTGCGAACCAATCTGGCCAGAGTAGCAGTAAGACAATCCAACCCCAAAGTGGAAAAGTTGCTCTTTTCCCCTCGGACTTTGACAGATGGTGCAGATTAGTCTTAAGTTAATACAAGGCTTGTCAGCTGCCCCGGGATCTCGACATCTGGGTGAGAATGTCAGGCACACCCAGTGAGTCTGGACACCTCCTGACCTGGTTGCTTCTGAGCTAGAAACATGAATTTCAGATGTCCCTCTCCAGATATTCCACCTTTGATTGTCCTTCTCACCAGTGGAAAAAAGTCAGTGCCTGCAATTTCTGATTTTATGGCCTTGTGCCCATCAGGTGGCTGGTGTCACTCAGCATCCTGCAGCATTGCAGCCTCCCTCGGGATATCCCTGATCCTTCTGCAGCCTTGCTGCCACGGGAGAAGAACCAACTGGTCCAGCACAACCCCTTCTGTATCTTAAAGTCTGGATTTTCCCAGCTGGTGGTCCGGCAGTTGGAGCCTTTCTGGCACAGGACATAAATTCCAGATGGGCATGTTTGATTCCCCCAGACCATGAAAGCAGAGGAATGATTCCACACCTACAGCTCTGGGAAGGGCCGTGCTCAGCATTGATCCCGGATGGAGGATGTGCTGTTCACCAGAAACGTGGGAGAAGCGGAGCTGATCCGTGTGGGGCTCTGGGTGTGTTTCAGGAGTGCTGGGAGTTTGGAAGAGCATCTCCCTTTGGGCCAGGTACCTCTTGAATATCTCATTGCTCATGCCCAGCTCGGTGTTCTGCTGCAGGGGAGGATGGAGAAGCTCCTATCCAAGGCAGGGAGCTGCTCCATGAGCACCCCATGGAATATCCTGAGTGGGAAGGGGCCCGTGAGGATTGGAGTCCAGCTCCTGGCCCTGCACAGAACAGCCCCAAGAATTCCCACAGTGTGCCTGCAGGAGTGGGAAGGCTGTGAGCCTCATCCTCTGTCTGTCCTGACTGCTGAACACCAGCCCAGAGCATTTCCTAGCTGAAAATCTGAATAACACAGCTCACTGTAAAGGTGCTGCTTGTCTTAGCCACACGTGAATAAATCCTTCCCTGACTTCCTACCGACTCCACTTTTCCCACAAGTCCATGCAGGTAAGAGGTCAGGAGCATCCCATCCCCATGGAGCTGTAATCAGCCGTGAAAACCCATCCATCAGAGCCCAAATTTCATTTTTAGCTCTCAGTTCAGAGAACTTCTACATGGCCTCACCTTGCCCTGTTGCAGGTGTGCTCCCAGAGGAGGCGGAGGACATGGCAGTGGAACGGGATGTTGTGTTCTCACCATAAAAGAGAGACTAAAAATAGCTTGGAGGATTTGTGGAAAATCCTGTGTTGCTGAAACACCTTTTTATGTCTTTTCATCTCAGGTTTTGGGGTTTTTTTGAGAACTGTTTCTGCTGAGACCTTGGGAGATGTTAGAGCAGTGACCTCAGGAGCAGGATATCAAGCATGCCGCTGAAGGAGCATTTCCAGAGCCTCAGTGGTGTGGGAATGTGCATCCCTGTGAACTGTGGAGGCACAGGAGATGGGATATCTCAATGTCCTGGGCTCCAGCTCTGTGTGGTGACAGAACCTGGCCCTTGGATCTGAGCTCTCCAGCCCTTTTCCCAGGTGACAGGGATCTTGTGCAGTGTTTTGACAGCTGAAACGGGCTGGAAACGATGAGCTGGAAGCAATGTTTTCTCTCCTGTCCTCTTCCACTTGGAGAATGAGATGTATCACTGAGCAGGCGAGGCTGGGGCTGTTTGCTCAGGGCTGCTGTTTAATCAGGGAGCTCTTCCCAGGGTCCCTTCCCAGCTTTGTCACACACTGACAGCTGGATATGATTTTCCCACCTGGCTTTGGCTCGACAGAAGGACAAGCACCCAGAAAATGTGGCTCAGGTTTGACTGGTGTAACCATTTGCATGGCAATATTTATTTTTGTTTCTGGAGTTGCTTTAATGTTTGCAGAGCTCTCTTTTGCAGGGTTTTCTGCTCTGCAGCTGTAATTCTGCTGTCTTTATTTCTGTTATACATACCAGCCCTTCAGCAGGGTTTTCTGTTTGAATGGCTGCAATTTTAAACTCATTTATCATTTTTATGGAAGTTCAGAGGTATCTCATGGAAATCATTGCCAGGGAGAGCAGGGAATTTCAGTTTACATCCATTCACACATGGTTTGCCTCGAGTCAACACCGAGAGTTGACAAGAACTGGAATATAAAACCATGTTGGCCATGGAGGGCATAATAAATGCTTGGGGAATTAGAATAATAATAGGAAAAAAAACAGGATCTGGGATTTGTTGTGGTTCTTCCTCATGATAGCACATTTGTCTGTCTTTTCAACACACAGAGTATTTTGGGTTAGGAGGGACCTAAAAGCTCATCAGTGGACAGCCAGTGATTCTTAGCTTGCTCCAAAAGAATCCCCATGGAGGGAATCCTGCAGGAAGTGAGTTTCTCTTCTCCTCTTCCAACAAAAACCTCGAGTGGGTTTATAAAAGGATGGGGCTGGATGTGGGAAATGACCACCACAAAGGGCAGCAATCAACCAGTCCCACCCAAAAAGTCACTAAAAACCCCACCCTTGTGCAAGTTGCAGTCCTGGAATATCCTGATTAGGGATTCTGACTTACCTCTGTAGGATCTCAAAATATTCAAGATAATCAGGAAAGGCAGCAGGTCTGTCCTTTTCCCTCCTATTTCTTTCAGTGTGACATTTCAAAGGTGTTTTGTTCCTGAAACCCTTGTTCCCAAAGGGGGTATGTGTGTCTTTTGGTGTTCTCCCAGGCTGTTTTGGTTGATTGCAGGGAATGGGTATCCCAGGATTTCTGTCTGGTTCAGACCCTCATGTGTAACGGTGCACAAGCTCTTTATCTGGACTGTGCACTTAATTCTGGGTGTCACTCAAAGAAAACACAAATAAATGGAGTTATTTTGGGTGGAAAGCAGCTTTGGCTGTAACAGAGAAGTGCCAGGTTGTGGTGCAGGGGGGGAATGAGATGGGATTTAAGGTCTCTTCCAACCCAAACCATTCTGGGATTCTCTGGAGGGATCAGGCTCATGCCTTCCAAAGCAGCAATTACATCCTGCTGCTCTTCCTCTTTCCAATTAGTGATGGGCTGATTTTCAAATGAATCCACTCGGTGTCTGCACAAGCTGAGCCGAAGTCACAGGGATTTGGGATGCCGATGTGGGATCTCTTTAACCTGCTGGGATTCCCCTCGTGGCCCTGCTCCCACCTGTCGGATGCTCTGCTGTCCCAGCCCATGCAAAGAGCTGGCCGAGCATGTGGCCATGGATCCCACAGCAGGTGAGCCTCGGCTGCTGGAAGGCAGATGGGCTGCTTTGGAATGGGTTTTTTTCCTGGGAAATGCGGGAGCTGTGCTCACACTGCTGCACCAGGGCTGTGGCTCACGGTGCGTTGTCCCCTGCCCCTGGGTGACAGCTGGGAGGAGCTGGCTCCTGGAGAGAATGCCAGCAGATGGTGCTGAACATGCACTAATCGGGATGTGGAGAGGCAGGAAAAACCCTTGTCCTGTCCCTCCAGCGGTTCCTGTTTGCCCGGAGCGCAGTGGTGGGGCTGGAGTTGAGCTCCATCTCTTTGGGGGATGGTTCTCTGTGCATCCTTCCAGGTGCAGGAATCTCTCCCAGAGCCACCAGCATCGGCCTGGCAACTCCTTCTGTGTCCCAAGACCTCTTGCCTGGTGGGAAAAAAAATTACTTGGAGCTTGCTTGTTTTTTGTTTTTTGTTTTTTGGTTTTTTTTTTTTGGTTTTTTTGTTTTGGGTTTGGTTTTATTTTTGTGTTTTGTTTTGTTTGGGTATTTTAAATTTTTTTTTTTTTGGAGGAGTGAAAAATAAGCTGTGCCTACAGAAAGAAGCATGAGTCAGACTGGCAGTGCAAGCAATTTTCAGGATTGTTTGCTTATCAGCAACCTGAATCTGCTGCGGTGCTGGGCTTTTTCCTGCTCTTACAAGTGTTTCGAAGTCAGATCTTGTGACTTTTGCTCTGATAGTCACCCAAAACTTGTAATAGGGAAGTGAAGCAACCATGACAACAGCAGAGCTTTCCTTCGGAGAGGAGTGTGTGGAGCAGCTCTGGTGAAATGTCTGTGCAGTGACTGCCTGAGAATGTCAGGGTATTTCTGTAATCGATGATTTCCATGCGGTAATTTTGGCTTATGATCACTTATTCCATAATATCGCCTTCTCAGGGAATGATTTCACAGCAGATATCCTTCTGGATTTTCTTCTGGGGACTATTAAGACTTCCCCCCCCCAAAGGCTTTGTGAAAATGATGCTGTTGTAACACGATCCTCGCAATGATCCTTGCAACAACATTTATTTCTGCAACAAATCGTGGAATCCCAGAATGGTTTGGTTTGGAAGGCACCTTAGTGCTCATCCCATCCCACCCCTGCTGTGGCAGGGACACCTTCCACTGTCCCAGGTTGCTCCAAGCCCCATCCAGCCTGGTCTGGAACACTTCCAGGGGCAGCCACAGCTTCTCTGGGCATACCAAGGCCTCCCCACTCTCACAGGGAAGAATGCATTCCTAATTTTCAATCTATGGCAGGACAGCTTTTCCAGATGCAGAACTGAGAAGCTGCATTTGTTTCCAAAGCAATCCTTAGCTTTTGGAGGAACTGTAAAGTCATCATGGGGGAAGTTACTATAATTTTTTTCCTTTTTAAGGTGTTGTGTTGTCACTTTGGGGCAGGGAGAGAGGTGCAAATGGGGGCAGAGCCTGTGCATCAGCAGTTTTTGGCTTTATAGGGCCAGGTTAATGCCTCAGCTCATATCTCCTTTCCTATCTAAGGAAATCTCTTTTCCTGTCTTTCCTTCCTGATTTCTCCAGGGCAACTTTCCTGCCCCCACATACCTGGTTAACTTGACCACCATAATGGCTGATGGAAAGCACATCCCATTCTTTCACCCTCTGGAGTGGATTTGCCCTAGAAAATCATCACCCATGAAGGGTGGAATGGGTAATACCAAACCCTCTGGTGAGCCCCTTGAAGAAGGAATCATTCTTTCCTGGACACCAGTGGGATGGGAGGGAGCTGCATGGCTCACTAGGCGAATTCCAGAGGCTGGAGTTGATTCCCAGTGAGGAGTCCCCCCTGCTGCTTGGAAAGCTTTGGTTCTCGTGGAGTGTTTTTCCTGCGAAGGGCTGAACGCATCAGATCCATTTGAACGTGCTTGATCCCACAAATCAGCACCTGCTCGGCAAACTCCCGCAATGAGCCTTGACATGTGTTTTATTTTTGGGTGCAGAAGAAGGGAGCCATTCATCTCGAGCTGATTTGCAAGGATAAACTGGAGTGGGAGAACAGCACTGACTCAGCTCAGCGTTCCTAGGATGAGTTCAGCTCTAACTTCTGTTAATGATTTAGCACAACCATTGAAAATGTGGGAAATCAGCTGCTGAGGAGAATTCAGATGTCCTGGCTGACTTCAGTCTCCAGGCATGAAATGTCACCTCTGTTTTGAACATTTTGTCTCTTTATCAGTGGCAATGGACAAGTGTACACCTGGCTGGTTTAAGTATTCCTTGATCTGAGCCCCTTCCATCAAGGATGCATCTCCCTAGCTCCAGCCCCCCACCCTGCTCTCTGGGACACTTATCTGGAATGTCAAATCCTGGTATGGATCTGGCATGGCTGGGTTTTTTCTCTGGCAGGCAGGGTGAGGCACAGGTTTCCCAGAAAAGTTGTGGCTGTCTTATCCCTGGAAAATATTTCCAGGCAGGATTGGACTGGACTTGAAGCAACCTGGGATAGTGGAAGATGTTGCTGCCCATGGCAGGGGTTTGGAACTAGATGGTCTTTAAGGTCCCTTCCAACCCAAACCATGTTGAAATTTCTATGGATTCCTCTAGAAACTTGTGTGGTGCCACTGGGAATTGTGGGAATCGCTCTATTTTATTGCTGCTCCAAGTTGTGTCCGAACTGCTGCTTCTCAAGGGCTCTGTTGAGAAGAGTATGGGTGACCTCAAGGAGGAAATCAGGGAGTTGGCCTTGGCCTGGAGAATGACACCCCTTCCTGGGGAGAGAAGGGAGACTGAGGCTTCTTCCCGGGCACCAGAGGGAATCTTGGCCAGAGGACTTTTTGGGAACGCAGCAGGATTGCTGGCAGGGTGTCCCTGCAGTCTGCAGAAGAGCAGAGGGACTGGCATGAACCAAGGCATGGATCCACAGCCAGGTCCTCCAGAGCCAGTTTCTCCTCCCCCAGAAGCAGCTCTGTGTTCCCTCAGGATAACAGATTTCCACACATCCATGTTTTAGATCCCCAGGGATTGCAGCGCTCGAGAAGATCGCTCTCGCGTGTTCTGCTAGCCAGTCAGGAGCAGGGTGCTGGTTTATTTTCTGAATTTTAAAGGGTGTTTATGCACTGGGGGATTCAAAATGAATAATTCTGGCTGCTCTAAAGCAATTATCTTCTTTCAGCGAGCAGCCTTCAAAGAAAATGTTGCGGCAGACAAGCCATTGGGGAAGCAGATGAAATACTCTGGGGCTCAGATAGTTGTGAAGGGGCCAGTCCTGCAATTGCTGATCCTGTATAGTCTCTTCCACAGGGAAATCAAGTTTTCCTATAGAATTAGCCATCAGGTGTCCCAAGGTGGCATTTGTGCCTGTCAGAAGCGGCTGGGGTACATTGGAAGCTCTCCTTGAAGCAGGGCTCCAGGACTTGTTGGTAGAAATGCTCCTGGATGTGTCCAACTGGAGCTGCTGATGCCAAGTGGAGAGCTGCCCCTCTGTTCTCCGTGATGTTCCAACTTCCCACCCCTAACTTTGGCCTGACCTTAAAAAGGAACAGGACTTTTCCCCCTGATTGCACCTAAGAGTGTGAGGAGTGACAGGGCTGTGGGATGGAGAGGATTGTACCTGCTGGCTCTGGAGAGATGGATTCCCCTGCCTGTGCCTCAGAAGGGATATTGAGGCATTAAGCAGCTGACTGGGTTTATAAAAAAGCCCAAAAAACAACAACAAAAAAGCTGTTTAAAGCTTTGATGTGCCTCCCCTGTCCTCGCACCAAGCTTTGTACATCTGTTTCGCTGCAGGGCTGAGCTCTGATCCTCCATGGACGCTCAGGATTGGGTTTCTTTACATCCTGGCTCCAGCTGTGCTGCCAAATCTGGCTGCATTTGGCCCGTCTGGGCTGCCATGATCTATTAGAGTCAGGATGAGCTGCACTGTGATGCCTCCAGCCTGGGTGCTGGGGCAGTGGCTGCTCTGGTGGCTCAGGTGGCACACAGTGGTCTCTGGGTGCGGCGTCGCAGCCGGGAGCACCAGACACTCCGTGATGAGCGTGAGTTGTAATTCCCTGTGGACATGTGGACAGCATCCTGTCCTGGTGAAGGGGGTTTGCTTTTAACTCCATGTGGTTGCAAAATGACTCGTGCCTGGTACTCGGAGAGGAAACAGCTGGAAGTGTCCAAGGCCAGGTGGGACAGGGCTTGGAGCAGCCTGGGATATCGGAAGGTGCCCCTGCCCATGGCAGAGCGGTGGAATGGGATGAGCTTTTAGGTGCCTTCCAGCCCAAACCATCCCATAAATCTGTGATTCTACTCTTGCTGGCTCTGTTGGCGTGACACAGCAGAGAGGAGCTGGTTTGAGTGTGTGCTGCACATTTGGGAGAGGAATTGTGATTTATGATGAAGCTGCACAGCGCAGTGTGACTGCAGCATTTGGCTGCCTCTGTATGTGCTCGTCTCTTGGGTTTCTATATAACTTCTCCATGTTTTATTTCACTATTCCACCTTCCCCTGTCGAGCCTGGTGCTCTGGAAACAACCAGAGGCAAATGGTGCCATTCCTGGGTCATTTTGAATATTCTGCCACTTGTACTGCAGCTCTCCAACTAGGTGTGAGCTTGCAGCAGCCTGTGAGGGTGGGATATCCCTTCCTTGGGCTTGGTGTTCAGGGAATGAGCCCAGTTTTGTGCACCTGACCTGGCTGTGACCACTGTGAAGGCCAAGCTCCTGCGCTCCTTTGGCTCATTCTGCCTCTCCCTGCGTCATGTCCTTGGTTTTGGCAGTCTCCCCATCTGGATATCCAGCCTGAAATTCTCCTGGGCCAAGTTCTCCTAATGGAGATCAGGAATCTGGGTCACTGCTCATGGGCTGAAGGGTGGAATTAAGCAGCACTTGTTCGATAAGCTTGCTCCCCATAATGAGAAAACATCTTGGTGTGATGCAAAAGGTGCCTTTGAAGCCTCGAGAGATTGTGGGGAAAGGAAAAATAGGAGAGAAAAAAAAACCCTAATCCTAAATTTAATTGGCATGAAGGAGTTGCCTTTTGTGTACGAGGATTGGGTGCCCCGTGGTGGCTGTGCTGCGATTATTGCAGTGACACTGGCTGTGTGCTCCCTCTGCCACCGGCCACGGGTGGCTGTCACCTCCCTCTCATTCTGCAGATGAGTATTTTCCTCAGGGATTGGATCGTATTCCAGCACCGAGGCTCTCAAAGTGCGTCGATGACAATTTGCCCATAAACCGACGTGGCTTTGTCAGCAGAAGGAGCGCCATCAGTGAGTTGGATTTTTGCAGGTCCGTGGGTCTCGGGGCATGGAATCCTAGAATATTTTGGGTTGGAATGGTTCTTAAAGTCTCATCTCATTCCTCCCACTGCCATGGGCAGGGACACCTCCCACTGTCCCAGGTTGCTCCAAGCCCCATCCAACTTGGCCTTGGACACTTCCAGGGATCCAGGGGCAGCCCCAGCTTCTCTGGGCACCCTGTGCCAGGGCCTGCCCACCCTCCCAGGGAACAATTCCTTCCCAATATCCCATCTATCCTTGCCCTCTGGCACTGCCACTCTCCTTGCCCAAGGTCCAGGTTGTCCAGCAGGCTTTTGACTGTTCATTAAAGGCAACATCCTCCATGCTGAGCTCTTGAAATCTGCCCCATTCTTCTTTGTGAGAGTTTAGAGTTTCAGGCAAGTTAAATCTACCTTTTCAACAGTTTTGAGCAGCATTTTGTAGAGAGGAATGAATAAGGAATGTGCAGTGTGAGTTCACCAGAGTTCATAAACTATTTCCAATTCCCCCATCGTTTCTGGAGTTGGTGTTAACTCAGGAGCCTAAACCAGAGGCCAGGTTTTAAAAGCTTTTGTGTTTACAAAAAACAGTGCTTGTCTTTGGTCATCATATGCAACAGCTGAATTGTTTTTCCACTGGGGAAAAAAGGGTCATTTTTATAGCTAGATATAGTAAATGTGGACTCTGACCGTACGCAGGGCAGCCTTAAGGTATCAGAAGTTTTATTTCTAGGTTTTGAGAGGAATGATGGAGGTGTGTGGGTTCCAAGACTGCCTGGTGTAGAAGCAGGGGTGGTTCTTGAGGGGAAATGTGCAGGAATGCAGGTGGTGGAGCTGATACGGAAAACTGAGAGGAAGAAGTGAACACCTGTGTGTGCAATTCCTGACCCTGCTGGTGCATGGGAGAGCTGGGCACAGCATGTGCTGCTGGCTCCGGCATCCCTCACTGCCTCCTCCTTGGCCAAGGAAGCACCAGGGCTGCAGCTCCTGCCAGCATTCCAGGTTGTCCTGGCCAGCCTCAGCCCTGGTTCACTTTTTGTGCCTGAGCTCAGCTCCCGTGAGTTGGTTTGGGTACAATTCTAGTGAGTTTTGCACCTTTTTGGGTGGGTTTTTCTGTGTGTTTTATCGGGAGGCGCTGCGGCCATTAGGCAGCACTCTCTAAAATCCAGTTTTTGAAGGCAGAGGAAGATGTGCACATCTTAATTGAACATGTTTAACTGCTGCCTGTCGGGAGAGGGCTGCTCTGGGGCACAGCACCTCAGCTTTTCTCCCCTGTGTGACTCTGTTCGTGTCCCCAGCGTCTCCCCCTCATCGCTCTGACCCAAATCTAGAGCACCCTGCTCCAGTGGGACACCTGACAGCATCTCCTCTTCTCCCTCGCTGCTCCCTGACTCCCTGGGGGACTAAACCAGGCTGGGCATCCCTTGGCCAAGCCTAAATGCCTTTTCCTTCCCGCTGTGCCAGCAGCTCTCAGCAGCCACTCCTACCCCAGTGCCCCTGCCCAGCGGGAAGCGCCAGGGACCTCGCTGCCTTTCTGCTCCAGCAGCTTCAAACAAAAAGCCCTCTGTGCTCGTGTCTCGTGTTTTAATTTTAACAAAAGCATGGTTTTGCCCGTGCTGCAGTCGGGGACGAGGGAAGAGCCAGCACAATGAGAGCAAACGGGCCCACGCCGCGTTCAAACGCAATAAATAAACGGAGGCTGTTAAATGCTTAGCGCACCAGAGAGCATCTCCAGAGGAGGCTTCCCCTCCTGCAGGTCCAGGGAATCGGCTGAGGGGATGGAAAACATTCTCAGCAGGGCAGCTCTTGCTAAGGAGATGGAGCCGTGCCTCCCACCCAGGTCTTTTTCTCGGGGATGCTGTTTGAGATTAACGACAAGGTCTGATTGTCCTCACTGGGCTGGTGCCTGGTCTAATCATCCTGTGCTTGTTAAGAGTGACCCTGGTAAGCCAGCTCCTACCAGAGCATCAGCAAGAATTTCTAGGAAATTGGAGCACAACCTGAGTGGACTTGGATGCTTTGTGACTTCTGAGGTGCTGTGAGACAGCAAAATCCTCAGATGGCGAGTAACAGGGTCGTGTTTTTCACTAAAAGTCGTGTTTACTTCTGTGAGGCTTTTTTCTTGGGCTTAAAATCAATTCAGCTGAGCTGGTTTTTAAAGCCAGGCAGAGTCACAGCGCAGCTGCATTTGGGGAGGCTTGGAGGTAAAATTACAGAACCATTAAGGCTGGAAAAGCCCTCTAAGATCATAGAGTCCAACCCCTGCCCCAGCACTGCCAATCCCAGCATTAAATGATGGCACCAGGACTTTCTGCGTGGACCTGCTTTCAAAAAAAACCTGAAACCAGCCTGGCCCAGAGCATGCTTTCTAAGCTTTTCCCTGTGGGTTTTGATCTCTTATCAATGCTTCAGTAGGATTAGGAAATTTACTCCTAGGTGTTTACTGGGTTAAATATCTCAAGGAAGATGAAATGTAGGTGATCCGATATTACAGCAGGTAATTTAAACTTTTACATCAAATATTGGGCCGTAAAGTGCTTCCCTGCTCCATCCCATATTTGTGAGCTGAAGAGGCATTTCCATCCTCAAGGGATTGACTGGAAGGGCTGCCTGGGCTCCCTGACCTGCTGCAGGTTTGTCTGTCTTGGATACATGGCCTGAAATCCAGGCTTATTCTGGGAAAAATCCCACGTGGGCTCCTCAGCTTTCACATCTTCGTGCTCAGGAGCCCAAGAACACAATGTAGGGGAAAAAAGAGCTTTGTGTGGCTGGGAAAATCTTTGGTTTTTCAGGGAGAAAGAAGAAGCATCAGAGCAGTTTCATGTCATGGATAGATTTGCTGCTGGAGGCTGCAGGGGAGGGACAAAGCTGGAGAAACTGCCCTTGGCTCTTCCCATCCTTTGTAAAACAGGGATCCACCTGTTCCACATCCATTGAGGTGGTTGATGTCCAGCAGCATCTGGGCACCTCCAGATCACTGAGCTCTGGAGCTGTGAGGCTCTCTGGGCTGCTGTCCTGTGCTTCTGTGTCCGTGTCCTGCCCATGGATGCTCCTCCATGTATGTGGTTAGTGGGAATTTCATGGTACTGTTCTGGTAATATGAATTTAATGAGATTGTTACGGTAGTGGGAATTTTAGGTTGGTCCCAGGAGAGCTCAGGCTTAGGCATTTATTTTTCTATCTTGAGGCAGCCAGTGAGCCACCATCCTCCTGGGCTGGAACAACAGCTCAGGGACATGTGAAGCCAAAAAATCTTGCACTGGAGTAAAGAGTGGGCTATGTTTGATGTGGGCTTTTTAAGTAAAACCACTTCAAATGGTGCTAAAAAAATAAAAAGGACAGATTAACATGTCCTTGCCAGTCTGAAATTATGGACTTTGTGCTGGAGCCCAGGCTCTCAGACCACCCTTTTCTATTTATTGCCCATAGCAATTTCCTTGGCCTTCAGGAGCTTCAGGGTAAACTGAACACTGTAATTACCTTGGAGGTTACCAAGGCACTTTCTCCACCCCACAGAAAACTCTGCTGAAGCTTCTGCTGTAACTAAAGCTTTTCTTGCAAAAGGCAGACTAATAATGCTTTTAGAGGGGTCCACCATGGCTATGTGTGAGGGACAGCTGTGAATTTTGTGCTTCAAAGAGAGTCAGGCTGCAGTTAAGCAGTATATTTATGGGGAGCTTTGGTTTTTTGGGTTTTTTTTTGTGCCTTCCTCCCAGCCCTTTATTCCCAGAGTATTCCTGTGTGACAGGAGCAGTCATGCCCCCATCTCTGGCAGTGTCCAAGGCCAGGCTGGATGGGGCTTGGAGCAACCTGGGATAGTGGAAGGTGTCCCTGCCATGGCAGGGGGTGGAATGAGTGGGATTTTAAGATCCCTTCCTACCCAAACTGTCTTGGCACTCAATGATTCTATGCTAAAATCTTTTCTGCACCATTATAGCTGTAATTTATCCCTTTCCTGAGCATGCCAGTCCTGTATTTACCACTTGTGCCTGATTTGTGAGCATCCCACCATCTGCATGTCAGGGAAGAACCTTCCCTGATGGGGAGGAGCAGAGTTTGCCTTAGCTCAGAGCCAGGCAGTGAAAGTGTTTCTTTCCTCTGCTGCAGGGCAGGTTTAGATTGCACAGCAGGAAAAACGTCTTCACTGACACGGTGGCCAGGCCTTGGAACAGGCTGCCCTGAGCAGTGCTGGAATCACCATCCCTGGAATCGTCCAGAAAACGTCACTTTTCTGTTCTGCTCTCCGTGGGGAGCGCCGCACACGCACCCAGAGCCTGGAGCAGCGCTTGTGAAGGGACTGGGAGTCTCAGGTGGAAATCTGGGAGCACAGCCGTGTGTGGAGATGCAGAAACCCCAATGTTTAACCCCTGGCTGTGGAGAAGGCCACCTGAGAGCTGAAATGCAGGTCAGACCCTGCTAGGACACAGAGCACCGATGGCCCAGGGGGGTTTTGGGAACACGAGCTGTGTCCAGCCGCCTGTGGCCAAAGCAGAAAGGTGCCTTCATCCCCAGCCAAAGGCGATGTTCCCTGCCTGCCTGGAGGCCCGGTGGAGCTGATAACTTCCCCATGCTGGGGCACATCTGCTCTGCTTCCTCGGGCAGGCGGGTGCATCAAAGCCTGGGCTGGGCTCGGGAGCACGCGGGATGAATTAGGGGATGAATTAGTGGGAATGTGTGTGTGCAATTAGATGTCCAGCACATCCCTGGTGCAGCTGCCTCCCTGCTGTGCTGCTGCTCCAGAAGGGAAAGTGTGTTTTTCCTTCCCCGTGCAGCTTCTGAGATGTGTTTCGGTGGGGATTCAAGCCATCAGGCAGGGAACAAAGTTAATCTGAAGGGCAGCTTGGTGGAGAGGGAGAGCCCATCTCATTAAAAGTCAGCTGGAAGGAAAGTGCCCAGGATTGCACAGGTATTTTGCAGAGCAGCTTCTTGTGTTGCTCAGCCTGCTTGGAGCCCGAGATCTTCCTCAGCCACGGAGGGAAAGGATGATGGTGTGAAGTACCCAGAGCCGGGCTCTGCACCTCTGGGAGCACAGAGCTCCTTGGAGGCTGATCAGCTCCGTCTTCCCTGGCACTCATATTCCATATTCCCTCATTAGGAATCACTTGGGATGGTGGAAGGGCAGGAGCTGATGTGAAACCTGGTATAACAGCTTCCCTAAAAAAGGATTCCAGGGCAGGGGGCCTGTGCTGCTGGGCGAGGGGGAGGCAGGGAGGGCAGAGTGCATCGCTGTGTATTGTTCCTGTGGTGCCACAGTGGGAAGACAGCAGGACACAGCCTCAGACAGCAGCTTGAATGCAAGAGCTGCCATCGGTGCAGATCAAGCAGGGCAGGCTTCAAATAGAGAGGGGAATTTTTATTTCATTCATTGCTCCAAAACCTTCTTCTCTTCCGCTTTCCTGCGGGGATGTACGCGTTCAGCAGCAGGAGCTTGGTGACACGGGCTGGCAGGAAATCTCATGGACCAATTCTCTCTGCCTCTCTAGATTCCTGTTATGTTGCAGGACCCCACCTTTGATGCCAGTCCACAGCTGTGCTCCAGCAGCAGAGCTGAGAGCAGAGGTGCCGTCCTGTAATGGTTTGTGCTGTGCTTTCCTTCCAAAAGGGAGAGATTTGGGTTGGAGGGAGCCTGAAACAACATCTCATTCCACCCCCTGCCATGGCAGGGACACCTTCCACTGTCCCAAGTTGCTCCAAGCCCTGTCCAGCCTGGCCTTGGGCACTGCCAGGGATCCAGGGGCAGCCCCAGCTGCTCTGGGCACCCTGGGCCAGGGCCTGCCCACCCTCATGGCCAAGAATTCCTTCCCCATTCCGTCCCAAGATCCCATCCATCCCTGCTCTCTGTCAGCATGAAGCCATTCCCTGTGTCCTGTCCCTCCATCCCTTGTCCCCAGTCCCTCTCCAGCTCTCCTGGAGCCCCTCCAGGCCCTGCCAGGGGCTCTGAGCTCTCCCTGGATCCTTCTCTCCTCCAGGTGAGCACCCCCAGCTCTCCCAGTCTGGCTCCAGAGCAGAGGGGCTCCAGCCCTTGGAGCATCTTTGTGGTCCATATCTTTCTGCTGAACAGGTTCCACTCAGTCCCTTGAGCTTGGCTGGGAAGAACCTCCTCAGTTACTGGGCTGCTCCTTGGGCTGAGTGGGACATGTAGAGATCTAAACCATCTTGGTGTTCCCCACGTCCTGGGTTCTTGTGTGGGACCTGGATGTGTCAGGGCTAGGGTTTCCTGACTTTGGTCCTGTGCTACTGCTGTGGCTCAGCTCCCTTTCCCGGCTGATTTATTTCCTAGGGTTCAGGAGATGCCCCTTGAGGCCTTTGGGTGGAAAAAGTGTCCTTCTGTTATTAATTTCTGTAAAACGCGACGTTGCGGGCAGGGATTAAGTCGTGCTCGGATACAGACGGCGCTTTTGCGGAGAGCTGGAGCCATCTGCTCTGCAGACCAGATTCCAAGGTCCCCCCACATTCCTCCCATCCCTGCCTGAGCCAGCCAAAGCTCCAGAGAAGACCTTCCTCAACATCCCTCTGCCTCCAGCCCCAGGCACAGGAGAAAAATCCCATAATAAACACCCGGCCGGGCAACAAACAGCTCCCTCCCTGTATTAAAAACCTTTTAGCAGTGCCCAGCACTTCGTCTCCCAGCAATGCAGAGAAAAAGGTGAAGTCACTAAGGAATGACATTTATACTGAGCGAGAAAAGAAAATGACTCATTCCCTACAGCCTCAGGGCAAATTCAGTGGCTTCTGCATCTCAGACGGCTCTGTTGGTTAACTTGAAAAGAATCCCTTTAAATTCCCATTCCCTTTTTCAATACAGTGTTTCTCCTCTGCTGGTTGACTCATTTCCTGCAAATCTCCGAGCCAATGCAGCCTTCCTGGCGCTGTGTATGCAGGACTATTGTGTGGTGGAAGAGTGTTTTACCTGCTTGGTGGGGTGGGAGAGGCTCTTCATCACCAGCCTTGAAAGAAGCTGGGAAAAGGGGTGAAAATGCTGGTGCTCAAACCCATCTGGGTCACTCCAAGAGGCAATAGGTGTTGTTTGTAACTCTCCCTTTGGGTTTTGGGGTGGGTTTGGGTTTTTTTATATGTTATCAAAGCTCTCCGACAAACCTTGAGGTTTGTTTAGGAGAGGGGGATGGAGGTGGGATGCTGTAGTTTTGTCCTGAATACAAGAAAACATTTTCAGTTCAGTGTAAGAAAAGGGTTGGGACATGCTTGTTCTTTAAAGATGACTGGAGCCTCTGTAGCTGTGGAATTCCTGCCTAATTTTTCCATCAAAGCTCATTCACTTGAAGGCCAGGTTTGCAGGGGATGTAGCAGCTGCTGTGTTGAGAAATTAAATTTATTATATTGTAAGGTCTCAGTTGCATCTGGATTTGGTGGCAGATTCCTATTTTGTGGGGAAAAAAAAAGAGCATCTTGGATTTCCTTCCACTGTGCAGAGGAGACGAAGGCTGCTCAAGAACAAGCTGCAAAACCCAAACTTTTCTTTTTGTGTTAAGAATGGACTTGTTGGAGGAGTAATTCTGTGTAAGGGTGGGTTTCTGCAAATAAAGAGAGGCAGAAATGGGAGTTTGGGCTGACACTTTTTCCACACTTTGTCCTGTTGATGGTTGCTCTTTGCAGAACTCACAGCCAAAAGCAGTTGGGTTCTGGTGTGGGGGATGATCCAGGATGTTCGGATTTGGGATACAGATGATCCCTCATGCTGCAGGATTCCATTTCAAGCTGTCGCAGTAGCCACGTGGTGATGAAATATCTCCAGTTTGGAGATGCCTCTGGATTCCTCCAAGGCTGGGATGACTGAGAACACCTTATGGTTTGTGTGCTGCTTGCTTTGTACAGGGAAAAATGGAAAAAAAAATCTTTTGGAGGGAAAATGTGCTCGGCATCCATGGAGAAACCCCTCTGACAGGGGGTTCTTGTGCTGCTGCTGAACAAGGGCAGAGGATTTTTGGGTGAGGTGTGCTCCTCACCTAACCTGTAGGATGCTGGTGGCTGTGCCCTCCACGCAGTCCTGCTCATCTTGGTTGAGGTTTAGATTGGATTTTAGGAAAAATTTCTTCATGGAAGGGGTTGCACAGCTTTCCAGGGAGGGCAGGGGTGGAGTTGCCATCCCTGGGGGGGTTTAAAAGATGTGTGGATGGGGCACTTGGGGATGTGGGTTAGTGGTGGCCTTGGCAGTGCTGGGGGAATGGTTGGACTCAATGACCTTGGAGGGCTTTTCCAAGCCCAGTGATGCTATGATTGATCCCTCATCCTCCTCTGAGCTGCAGACTGGAGCACTCCAGCCAAGCGAGTTGCTCTTGGTGCGGTGCTAATGTGAATTAAGAGCAGTAGGAGCCTCTTTATATTGCAAAACCTTCATTTCATGGCCTGCTTGCAGAAAACCCAAACCTCCCTGCCTGAGCTTCCCCTCCTGCTTCTCCCCACCCCTGCCCTCACCTTCCTCCCTCCCTCTCCCTGCTGAGGTGAAGCAGCTCCACTGTAAATCTATTAAAATATTAATGCAGAAGACTGAAGCCCTCCACTGAAAAGCATGGCCCAGGGAGAGGTCATTTGTCTGCAGAGAGTTAAATCAATACCCTGCTGAATCACTCTGCAGATTGCACTGGCTGCCGGGGAGAGGGAGCCCCGAGCAGCCGCTGGAATCTCTCCATCCTCACCATACGGTGGGTGCCGGAGCAGGCAGTGCCCATCAGCAGCTGGCCAGCTGTTCTGGGCACACCACGCTGGGTGAAGTGGGCAGTGCCCATCAGCAGCTGGCCAGCTGTTCTGGGCACACCACGCTGGGCAAAAAGCCAGGAGAGCCCCAGGCCCGTGGTCTGACCCACAGCTGGGTGTCAGCCCTGTTTCTTTCCCTCCTATGGGAAAGACCACTTTTCCAACCCTTCCCCGTGGCTTCGTGCAGCTACACAGCCCCTGTGGCATCACACAGTGGGTGCTGCCCTTCTCAGTGGGGTTGTTTTGTCCCTCGTGTCACCCTCTGCCCCCTGAGTGCTGCTGCAGCCTCCTCAGTCCTCAGCAAGGCTGAGCCTCGTGCTCCATTCCATTTTCCAGCACTCCTTGTCTCCATTTCCTTATCTCCAGACTTCTAGGTCAACCTCTGGGCAGCCCCACAGCGATGGGGCAGTGGGTTTTTTTAGCTCCCAGGAATTTCCAGGCTCTTAGCTCCTTTAATCATGACTTGGCTGAGCAAGGCTTACTGAACTCCCTGAAACCCCCCCATAAATCAATCCCTCAAGACCCGTGTTGTTAATCAGCTCCGAGCTCGCTCCGGGTTTCAGCCTTTCTGGGAATGGCCTGCCACGAGCTCGATGAAATCCAGATGCAGGTCCCATGGAGAAGGAAGGGGCTGCTTTGCTGTACTTGGAACAGGCTCCCCAGGGAATGGGCACGGGCCTGAGGCTCCCAGAGCTCCAGGAGTGTTTGGACAAATCTCTCTGGGATTGCTGGGGTGTCTGTGCAGGGCCATGGCTTGGACTCGATCCTTGTGGGTCCCTTCCAGCTCAGGATTGCCATGGTTTACCAGGCATAACTTGTGCCTTGAGCTCAGCTAGGCTGGGATGGTGGCACTGAAGGATGTGGGAGTCGCAGATTTTTCCTCTCTTGGAGACAAGCGAGCTAAAGCTTCCTACCATCTGATTAATTTTCATTGATTCCCCACAGATAATTATTAGTGGTGTAGAGGGCTGTTAACCCTGGTCCAAGGCTCGTGGAAGGGAGTAGGAGCCTCTCTGTTGCCTTCAGCAGGACATCAGGATTGGAGCGTGGATTGAGCATCTGGAGCCATGGATCTTCTCACCACACAACTTGGTTTTGTAAATACAACCATTTGTCTCACTCTGTTGTGGTTCACCCTGTTATTTATGCTCCAGCTGCCTAAGCTCCCCCATTCCTGTTTCCAGAGGTGCTTCAAAAGGGGATAGATTATTCCCCTGTTTTGTTGTATCAGGAGTTTTATTCCTCAATCCCGGGAGTTTGTTTTCATCTGCCCTTTGTAATGAGACTCACTGCAGGTCCGAAATCCCTTTCTCACGTCCCTGCACTGAAACCTTCCCTGCAGCCCAGCTTCAGACAGTGAGCCAAAAACCTCAATTAATTTTTTTTTTTTTTCCCCAGAAAATTTGGGGGTTTTGGCCAACTTTTTTGGGCCAGTTTGCAGCGCAGAGCTGATCCAAGGAGCTTGCTAGTTCCTTCCCAAGCCGCGCTTCTTCACTGTTGGCTCTGTATAAGGATTTGTCCCCCTCACTCTACAAAACTGGGCTAGATATCACCCCAAAAAAGCTTGTTCTGGGCTGTTGATCTTTCCTAACGTGTGAAAGGTTTTGAATCCCCTTCTACAACCTGGCTCTGTGTCCAGAGGCTGGAAGAGCAAAGCCAGACCTGGAGCTCTGGGAATCTCCTCACTGCCAGCGTGGGGAGGCAGGAGGGGTCTGAGGCCCTGCTGATGGCCATGAGTGATCCAGAATCCCTTTAAACTGGATCTAAAAACGTGCCTGTGTGCACTCTGGGGCAGGGTTGGGAGGGGAGGAGCGGCTGAGGGAGCTGGGAAAGGGGCTCAGCCTGGAGAAAAAGAGGTTCAATGGGGATCTTCTGGATCTGCACAACTCCCTGACAGGAGTGGGGTGGTTGGGCTCTGCTTCCAGGGAACAAGGGACTGGACCAGAGGAAATGGCCTCAAGCTGTGCCAGGGGAGGTTTAGTGGAGCATCAGGAAGAATTTCTTCATGGAAAGGGTGGTCAGGCATTGGAAGGGGCTGTTCAGTGCGGTCTCCATCCCTGGAGGGGCTCAAAAAGCACATGGATGTTGCCATGGGGACATGGTTTTGTGGTGGCCTTGGCAGTGCTCGAGGTTGGACTCGATGATCTTGGAGGTCTTTTCCAACCTCAAGAATTCCACAATCCTTTATTGGTAAGAAAAGCGTGACTTGTGCCACAATGTGTTTCTAAGCGCGGGATAATCCTTTTCCAGCTCTGCTGGTCCCGGGAAGTCCCTGGGCTCCCTTCCACACCTGAGACCTGTCTGGGCTGCGCTGATTTAAATGGGGAACTCGCTCTCCTGGGAAGTCAGCATGGCATGAACCAGCTGCATCCTCACCTGCCGGGGCATCACTTGTTTTCCCGGAGCTTGGACGTGCTCAGCCACCCTGGAAAGAGCTTTCCCTGGCACTCCCAGGAGGATGCCTGTCAGTGTGAGTGTCTTTGCTGTCTGCTCGGATTAGGCAGCCGAGGACAGGAGCTGGACGCAGACAGCCCTCTGGCAGAGAGGCAAACCGAGCTGGCTCGCCCTGCTTTTGGGGCTGCAGCTTCCCGGGATGGCCCTGAGCCCTGGAGATGTCACATCCCTGTCCCGTGTGGGTCTCATTCACCTAAAGCCTGGGACAAGCTATGATTTGCTTTTCTGTTATTCGTGGGATTTGTGGAAGCAGGTAGAGAGGTCAGGCAGACAGGCTCCAAGATGGCGAAGAAGAAGGTTTTATTTACAAGAAGTTCTTTTTATACACACTAATAAACAATTGTCTATTGGCCAAAGACAATCCACCCCTAAAGACCTATTGGTTATGGCTCGTACACCTCTAACACAAAACACAGAGATTAAGAAAGTACAGTTTATCTATATTCTCCATGAGAGAGAAAGAAAATCCTAAAACACTGCAACTACAATAAGCCCAGCCACACGGGAGCAGGGTGGACCAGGGGCCTCTGCCGCTGGCTTCCAGCCTGGCGGGGGAAGAGGTGGCTGCTACCAACAGGGAAAATCCCCTTTGCCATAATCTCACACCTCCCTGGCTGCCCTAACAAAGCCCGTGCCCAGGGGAGCACAAACCCACCCTTTCCTGGGGTTGCTTGCACTTGCTTTCCTCAACTCCTTCTTTGTTTTTCATTCCTGAGCTTAGCACAGGCAAGAAAGGAGCTCGAGCCGGGATCCCTGGAGGCAAGGAAGCTATTGTCCCAAAAACAAAGGAACTTTTCCTCACATGCACCAGCAACAATGGGAAGTGCCCCAGAGCCTTTACTTCATCCTGGACTGGGCTTCCTGATGTTTTCCAGGATGCTTGTCTGGTCTGGTTTAGCCAGAAACCACAAACTACTTATTCCCTCTCACCAGTCCTAAAAAAAGTGGTGCTGCTGCTTGGCTCAGGAGCAGGATGGAGCAGGAAAGCAGAGCTGGTGCAGCAGGTCTCTGTTCAACAGGTGACAAATGCTGCCACAGCCTCGTGGATTATGGAGAAATCTTTCAGCACTTCCCTCTGCCCTCACCAGCATCTTTAGAAGTTGCTGTATTTCATTTTCTGGGGAGAAGAGCAGGAGGAAAGGAATGCCTGAGGTCAGCAAACAGGTTAAAACCCCAGCGGAATGGTTTTCCATGAAGAATCACCTACTCAGCTTCTCTCTCTGTACCTCAGACTGGCCTGGGGGTGCATGGAGATGCCCAGGGGGCTGGAGATCACCTTCCCTGGGCAGCAGACACGGGCTCAGAGCTGCTGGAAGCCTCCTTGGATGGTCCAGAGTCAGAACTGAAAACAGACACAAGATGCTGCCACTGCCTGCTCACGTTTTCCCAACAATCCCAAACTGAAGAGGAGTTTTTTTGTTTCCTAGGAGGTACTGGCGTTCCTCCAAGCACGGAGGGACCAGATGGAGCAGCAACACAGCTAAAACTGGGGAGGGGGGAGGAAGGGAAGGGAGTATCTGCTATGGAGCTGGCTTGAAAATAAGATCATGGAAACCAGCTGTTGCTTCAAGAAAGGGTTTTGTTGCTGATTCTGGAGAAGGACAGAATAGGGGCTGATGTAAAAAAACCAGCCCTGAAGAGCAGATGCGTTTGGGCTGTATTTTGGGAGGTCGGGAGGTCAAATGCAGAGACACTGAGGAGCGTGGGGCGATCTCTCTGCTGCACAGCACAAGAACTCGCTGGCTTTCTCTTTTTGGCTGCTTTGGGGGGCTCGGAGAGGCAACACCTTCACCTCTGAAACCTCCAGCATTCGGGATCGCAAATTCCCCCTGACACATCTTCCCTGATGCGTTACCAGAGCCGCCTCTCCTCCGGATCAGTTCCCTGTGATGCAGATCTGGGAAGACACATCATTAGGTAATCTTTTACGTAAGTGGCCCACCGTGGGTTTGTGTCGAGGTTTCGCAGCACTGAGAGCCCTGATGGCATCTCTGACCCATGGCAAACATCCCACTTATCTCCTGGTCCAGCGTCCTGCAGTGCACTTTGCCTTGCCCTCTTTGCAGGAGCTCTGCCCTCCCAGTTTCTGGTCAGAATTCGATTTTTTGGTTTGCCATTGCTTGATTTTCTGGATTGCCATGGAGATGGAGGCCAGTGTGACAGGCGTCAGGCAAACAACATGAGACAGTCTGTGTCCTGGGGGACTCGGGATAAACTTGGCAAGTCCTGCGCTCTGAAAGGCATCCCGGGCACAGAATTCCCATTAACACCATCCAACAGTGCTGCTGTGTAGTGCTTTGAAAACTGATCTCACACTTAGGAGTGAGTTTGAGAGGGGGAGGGACAAAAATCAGGCAGGATTAGGGCGCAGAGAGAGGCATTGCTGCTCGCTGGGGACAGGAAGCAGCCTGCTAACAGTGGTATTTTCTGAATTTGTGCCTCAGCTGCTGTTGCAGGAGCACACCAGGAATCATTTTCCTTTCCCTGATGCCCTGTTGTGTTTTATGCAGGATTTTCTGCCTGCATATGGGGCAAATGATCCAAGGTGACTCTGGGCCATGATGCCAGGAGGGATATGGGCTTGGAGCAGACCTGGAGGATGGTGTTTCCCCCTTTGGATGGCCATAAAAACCCAGCAGATCACAGGTACGGCGAGCAGAGCTCCAGCTCGGCACACAACACGTTCCTTACGTAATTGTGCTGTGATGGCCATTGGCACAGGAGCCGGGATTTATGTTCCGGCAAAATGTCTAAAACAGCGAGTGTAGGAATTCGGTCTCCTTGGTGACGAATCCGACCAATGGAAAACACACAAAAAAAGGGAAGCTGAACCCGTCCTTGGACCTTGCTTTCATTTCCAGAGTGGAGGACAGTGAGTTAGCCTGTCCTGTGGCTGTGAGCAGGGTGTAAGTGTGCCTGGAATGGCTCTGGCCTTCACCCAAGTCATCCCAAAACAGGCTCAGCTATCCCAGGAGCATCTCTGGAGAGGAGAACTGAGACAGGATTCAAAAGCCAGGTATCTGTAATGGCAGATCTTCCTGTGACCCTGTGCACTGTCCTTACCACACCCTGTCCCCCTCCAGCCTCCCAATGGCGGGGCTGAGTTGGGGTCTAAAGCAGCTCCTGCCCCTCCTGCAGAGCCCTGGACCCAGCATTAATGAAATTAAACTGTGTTAATACAAAGGTGGGGAAAACCAGCCACCACTGGAGCATCCCCTTCCAGAGACACGTGAGCTGCTGGAACCCCTGTGATCCGCAGAAAAGAGGGACCTGCTGTCCTTGGAAGCCATCTGAGCCTCTCAGGGAAGGGTCAGATTTTAGGACAGCAGAAACATCACCTCCCCAGCATGGTGCAGCCGGGTAGGGTGAGGCCATGCCTGGCTTTGGGCAGAGGCAGCACAGGGGGGATGGCAAATCTGTGCCTTGGCGATGCCAAACCAAAACATTTTGTGCTCCAGCTTAGCAGCCTGCGAAGGAAGATTCGGTTTCCCAGGTGGAAAATTTCCCACAGAAAATATCGGAGCCCTGTTTTCTTTCCCATTAATGAACGTTGTGACCCTCACTCCCCAAGTTATTCCAGTAATGCCCCAGGATCCTAATTAAGACTGAGCCCAGCAGCTCTTGGCATTGTATAAACACATGGGAAGACTCCAGCCCTTCTCTAGGAAGCTTCTCGTCCAGTTTGGTTTAGGCAAATGCATCCATTGAAACTCCCCTCTTTTTTTAAAAAAACTTTTTCAGCAGCCCCACAATGGAGGCTTTCATCTCTACCTCTTGTGTGTATTCCAATGTCATGCCCTCTGCTTTCAAAGGCTTAGGTTTGCCTTTAATTGTGTTGAGAGCCTTTGTCTCTAAGCCTTTAATAATGGATTTTTTTCTCCTCTGCCAAAAGAGGAATTTTGTTTCTTTGCTGGCTTTTCTTCTAAAGCTGAAGTGACAGTTCCCTCTTCTCGGTGAGATTTACAAAGCTTATCTTTTAATTTTCAAGAGCCAAACAGTGAAGGGGGGGGGAAGGAATGAAACGTCATCATGGCTTTTAAACACTGTCGCTAGGAGAAGGCTTAATGATCTGGAAATACATAAACTGCATGCTCAGGGGCTGCTTCCATTTAGTGACACCAAACTGCTGCTCCTGACAGAGACAAGGATGGAGCTGGGGCGCCAAAGCCAGCCCATCAGGATAGCTTTTTCCTCTGGGCCCAGTCAACATAGAATCCTGGAATTTTTTGGGTTGGAAAGGGTCTTAAAGCTCATCCCATTCCACCCCTGCCATGGACAGGGACATTTTCCACTCTCCCATGCTGCTCCAAGCCCTGTCCAGCCCGGTCTTGGACACTTCCAGGGATCCAGGGGAAGCTCCAGCTTTGGGCACTCAGTGCCAGGGCCTCCCCACCCTCACAGGGGAGGATTTCTTCCCATAATTGTGGCAGGAAACTGAGGAAAACGAGGAATAAAATAACCTGTGGTCAGCTTGAGGCATGACTTGGGCCCATCTCCAAGGATTTGAAAGGAGAAAGCCAAGACGGATCCCCTGTTCCTTCTGCGCTGAGCTCAGCGTTGTCGTGTCGCACCTCGTGGTTTGCAGGATTTGCCTCGGCACCGGCAGGGAACAGTCCTGGGATGGCCATCTGTGGGATGAGGTGGGACAAGGTGCTCTTCCAGTCTTTTCTGCCTATGCCAGTGCATGGTGGCTGTGCAGGAAACCACCTGGGAAGGGATTGTCTTCCAACTGAACAAGATGTAAATAGATTAAACTTCTTCATGTTGATTGAATAGTGACTTAGCCCAACTGGGAAGCTGCTGTGGGAGCAGATTTCAGGTTGAGAGTAGAATTTTCTCCATTAATTTTTTTTTTTTTTTGAGTACGACAGCTCAGAGCAGGAGGAATTGCTTTGCAGCAGGTTTATGGTCACTGCAGCGAGTGACCAGGCTAGAAGTGAGTTCCAGCAGGGAAAAATAGTGTTTTCCAGCTGCTGCCAGGGGTTGTGTGCTTCATTCCTCAGGATTGCCATCCTCAGGCCCGGTGATGAAGGATTGGTGGAGCAGAGAGCCCCAGCTCCCTCTCAAGGATCCCTAGGACCCTGAAGGCATAAATCTTCGGGCAAACTTCTGACTATCCTAACTTGGTTTGGTTAACGAGGAAAATTGTCTTCCCAGAAGCCACCTTTCACTTTAATGATGAAATAAACAGGGAAACAGCCTTTTGTCTGGCTGAGCTGGCAGCTCAGGAGCAGATCCAAAGGGAGCCAACCTAGCTGTCAGCTTTCCAGCCTGTTCCTCCTCCTCCGGAGCGCCCTGCCATGTGTGTGGGAGCTCGGCTCTGGGGACAGGCGCTGCTGCTGAGTGCCCTGCCTGTCCTTGGATGGGCACCGTGTGCTCCAGAGCCCCCAGGGTGGGGTCTGCCGTCAGGAGCTGGGGCTTCCTGCTGTCCTGGAGGTCTCTCCAGGCTCGAGTCGCTTCCACGCAGGTAGAATTCATGGAAAATGAGCGAAAGTATCTCGGCCACATCCTCACCCTCCCAACCACTGCCTTATGCAGCACCATATCCCCTCTGTCCTGAAAAGACTGAAGATTTAAATCCCAAAATAGACATTTCAANGATTGGTGGAGCAGAGA
This sequence comes from Pardalotus punctatus, assembly GCA_013400915.1. Classification (NCBI taxonomy): domain Eukaryota; kingdom Metazoa; phylum Chordata; class Aves; order Passeriformes; family Pardalotidae; genus Pardalotus; species Pardalotus punctatus. The sequence goes on along the minus strand of VZTX01002602.1, from coordinate 32,425 downwards.
GCCCCAGACATTGGGGAGCAGAGAGCCCCAGACATTTCAATAAAATTACACATTTTTTTTTTTTTAAAATTCTTTTTTTTTGAAAACACCTGAAAGCTGCTGCTTTCATTTCAGGCAGAAGGAACAACTCCTTCTGAAACCTCTGGAGCTGCCGTGAAATGGGATTGTCGCCGGATGGGGAGATCCAGCACCCATGTGCCTTCCAGCAGATCCTCATCCCAGATCCTTATCCCATCCTGGCACGTGAGTGATGTAGGGCCACTCCTGAATATTGGGAATTTGGCTGAAATCCCTGTTTAGCAGCTCTGTAATGACCCCGTGGTGGTTTTAGTGCTGAAGTTCGTGACTCTAAACCCTGGCAGCAACGCCTGGCAAATAACTCACAAGGCCTGGCTTGTTTTATTGAACTTTTAACTATTTATTTATTTATTTTTATTTATTATAAGTTTGGTTTTTTTAAATTTCATTTTTCTTTGCAACCTGCCACTCACTTTGCATTTTGCTTCCATTCCCCTGCTCACAAAATACAGTCCAGACCTCCAGACTCTCCAGCAGCCATTCCAGATCCAGGCTTTGAAGGGGAACTGGCTTCCCATTGACAGAGGGCAGGGTTAGGTGGGATGCTGGGAAGAAATTCTCCCCTGGGAGGGTGGGCAGGCCCTGGCACAGGGTGCCCAGAGCAGCTGGGGCTGCCCCTGGATCCCTGGAAGTGTCCAAGGTCAGGCTGGACAGGGCTTGGAGCAACCTGGGACAGTGGAAGGTGTCCCTGCCATGACAGGGAATGGAATGGGATGAGCTTTCAGTCCCTTCCAACCCAAACCATTTGATGATATTATGAAATTGATGAGATTGTTCCTTTCCACCATCACCTTTTCACACCTCTGGTGAGCTTGAATCACCCCTTTGCCCCTTGCAGCCCTCCAGACTCCATTCTAGGTCAAGTGGGAGCAGAATCCAGCTCTGGTGGACAGCTGGGGCAGGCAGGACGCTCATCCCAGCCCAGCACGTTCCTCCTGCTGCCGAGCAGCTGCCCGGACAAAGTGCTGTGCCCGAGCCAAGCAGCTTGTACTGGTGCAGGCTCCCAGCTTTGAAAACTATAAAAATCTCCCAGAGGATGAAAGGATCAGAAACCTCCAGCTGCTGGAATTCCTCTGCTCTTTGATACGCTCTGGCAGAGAGCAAAGCCGCCGGACAGGCCGGTTCCCATGTCGGTAATTCCAGGGTGACTGGAGGCTCCCAGGCTTTTTCCCCTTGCCCTTCCCTGGCTGAGAGCCTGGAGGAAGATAGTCAGTGTCCAGGCATGTGGCATGCCTGGGGTTTGGTGGAGGGCACGGGCTCAGATGGATGCATACGGAATTAGGTGGCGTTTTTGGAAGCAGGCATCCTGAAAGGCTGGGCTTTGCAGGAGGAGTGCTCCCTGTCTCTGGGACCAGCACAACCAGTTCAAAGGGAGGTGTGTGACCACTAGGAAATGCTTGTCATGCTGGGAATTCTCATAATGCCACAGATTAAATGAAGCAACCACTCACCGAAAGCAAAAAACAAGTGGAAGGGAATTGGAGGGGGTGTTATTTTCCTTTTTCTTTTTCTTTTTCTTTTTTTTTTTTTAATTTTTTTTTTTTTTTTTACGAGGGGTAGAATTATTAGAAGGAGTCCAGGGAGACCTTAGAGCTATTTCCAAGTGTTTTTTTCTAAAGGGACTCCAGGAGAGCTGGAGAGGAACTTGGGGCAAGGGCCTGCAGTGCCAGGACACAGGGAATGGCTTCCCAGTGCCAGAGGGCAGGGTTAAATGGGATATTGGGAAGGAATTGTTCCCTGGGAGGGTGGGCAGGCCCTGGCACAGGGTGCCCAGAGAAGCTGTGGCTGCCCCTGGATCCCTGGCAGTGCGCAAGGGGAGGTTGGATGAGGCTTGGAGCAGCCAGGGATGGTGGAAAATGTCCCTGCCCATGGTAGGGGGTGGCACCAGATGAACTTTAAGGTCCTTTTCACCCCAAACCATTCTAGGATTCTGATTTGGTGTTTCAATCATTAATGACAGTCAGCTTGTTAAGAAAAGCAACATCTTACTCTTGGCTACAAGTTATTTGTTCAAACCACGCTGTTTTTCCTGCTGTACCCTTTTTTCCCCCACCTTTCCAGAACAGCAGGCTGCTCTCACTCCCAGCCCTGGTGTTTTGTCATCGTGGGTGCAGCCGAGGTGATCAAGGACACGATTCTCAGCCACGATTTCCTCAGCTGGCTGAGCCCTGCCCAGAGCAGCATCTGCCCATCATTCAAGGACAGGGTGTAGCGTGATGCTCCCTGTCCTGGGAGGCAAACCCTCCAATCCCCAAAATACAAAGTATGTTGTTGTTGCAGTGTTTTAGGTTTTTCCTTTCTCTCTCATGGAGAATATAGATAAACTGTACTTTCTTAATCTCTGTGTTTAGTGTTAGAGGTGTACGAGCCATAACCAATAGGTCTTTAGGGGTGGATTGTCTTTGGCCAATAGACAATTGTTTATTAGTGTGTATAAAAAGAACTTCTTGTAAATAAAACCTTCTTCTTCGCCATCTTGAAGCCTGTCTGCCTGACCTCTCTACCTGCTTCCACAAATCCCACCAACAACAGAAAAGCAAACCACAGTACGTAATGGCCTTTCCAATAGGGCTGAGGGGTCTGAAGGTGGGATCCCCTTCTCGTTTGGATGTCAGCTTGTGTCCCACCAGGACACGTCAGAGACACCGGGCTGGTTGGCAGGGGCAGCAGCCCCCCCAGCTGTGTCTGAGCACAGAGGAGATGCTATTTCTATGGTGACACAGCCTCGAGAGCGCCTAATCTGGATTTATTGAGGTCGTAAGACTGACTTAGCACGGCGGTACCGAGACTGTAGGATAAATAGAAGTCTTCTATTTATAATGCTGCCAATCTGGCACCGCTCGCGAGCACTAAAAATAAGACTTCGTGCAAACCAAGCCGAATTAATGGGTGCTCTCCTTGCATTGTCTGTGAAGCAGCCCCTGAGCCTGTGGCACACTCAGTGCTTGGCAGAGATCCTGCAGAGCTTTGCTGAGCCACCACCTCTGCAGGGCTGAGCACGGGAGAGGCTCCTCCTTTCCCTCTGGGTGGTCCGGCCGTGTGCCCACAAACTCTGCGAGTTTGGGGCAGGCGTGATGAGCTCTGATAAGGCAGCTGGACAAGCAGAGCCCAGGGAAAAGGGGGTTTCTCGTGCTGGAGCTCTCTAGTGCATGTTTCTGGTCCCCCCCAAGTCTCTCCAAAGCAGGAGGATATGTCAGACACCGAGGCAGAGCCTGGACTGACACGGCAGCACGGACAACCCCAGGCTGGCACAGCCACTGAGCAGTAATCCCAGGTACCCCAGGACGGTGGAACTGGATTAATTTGTAAAGTGATCTGTTTAAGCTGCAGATAAACCCACCGTGGATCATCTTTCCTGGGAGCGAAGTGAGCCTCACCTTCCAGCTATATCAAGTTTAATAACAAACATGGTTTTTTTCTTTAATATGAAATCTTATTGCTGGTTAAGTCACCCATGTAAAATCTTAGCTTTCCCCTCCTGCCAGCCCACCCAGAGCCTGCTCCCTGCTCAGGTTGTAATGGTGAGTGGCTTCCCATATTTATTCTCTCTGATAGGGAAGCAGAAACCTGGATTTTATCCTTGACGCTGTGGTGTACAAGATCTGAAGGCAGATACCTGCTGTTGAGATTTAACACCTGCCTGGCTTCCCTCTCAGTGTTTCCTCTGGTTGAATTTATTTTCAGAGCGCTTCAGGCTCCCCTTTCCTGCTGTTTCCAGCTACTGAGGTCTGTGAGCAGCCCTGTTGGATCTGTCTGCTCCACACATGGCTCTGCTGGTGGAACAGGTCATTGAATCACAGATTATCCAGAGCTGGAAGGGACCTACAAGGATCATCAAGTCCAGTTCCTGGTCCTGCACAGAACCACCCCAAGGATCCCACCGTGAGAGGTGCCAAAGCTGGTCCTCCACCACTCTCCGCTCAACACACCTGACCTCAGGAGGTGACCAAAAGGAGAAGAGCAGCTTCTGTCTCATCAGCTGCAACCCAGGGCTGCCAGGACCCCTGTGGCCACTCTGATGTCCCCTTGGTGCAGAGAAGAGCATGGTGTTCATCCCATGGTTTGGGATGTGGGATCAGGTGTGACACAATGTGACACCGCCTGGCGTTGTTGTCCCCCTAAACTCGTTATCAGGTTTGTTGGGTTTTAATTTTGGCTTTTTCCTACCTGGGATTTCACTCAGTTTGGAGAGAGTAGATGCCACACAGGGGAAAAATCATTCCCAAGCCTCCTGGCCCAAAGAAGGCAACAAGAATTCGAATGATGGGGTCTGAAAAGGAGGAGGAGGAGGAGCTGGCCCCAAATGAGGGTTTACAGAGCATGGGGGTGGCTGTGACCTGGAGGGCACCAGCAGGAAGGCACCTGCCTTACACCATGGTGCTGTGGGTGGGCACAGCAAGATAGGCCACCTAAACCTGAGGTTGGAAAGGAGCTGCAGCCATCCAAAGCTGCCTGCAGAAGTCTGGAGCCCGGGGAGGGGGACAGCGCGTGCCAGGCAGGCAGGTGGCAGCTTGGTGGCAATTGCACAGTTGGGCAGCCTTGGAGAAGAGAGCCAGAAGGCCAAGTCATTCCAGCACAGTGAGTGCAGCTAAGCACTGCCATATGGCTCCTTTTGCAGAGGAAGAAGCACACAGGGAGTGAGGCATCCCACTGCTTTTCCTTGAAAATGAACTTTCCGTTTCTCCTGCAAGCGCTGGAAAAACTTGGTGGTCACAGGAGTTGGCAATTTCGGAGTGCCCGGGGAAAATGAGCCACAGGGAATGCAGGAATTCCTCATGGATATTCTCTGCTTGTTTGCTCTGCCTCAACTACATCTGAGGGTGTTTCTAGGGGTGGAGAACCTGAGGTGGATCAGGGAGGGGGAGGAAATAATCTTTATCAAGGATGGGTGGTAAACCCCTGCCATGCCAGATGTGGAGGGAGGGAGGGAGAAGCAGAGGTTGCTTCTGGCCAAAGAGCGTTTTGACCTGTTAGAAACTATTGTAACCAGAAAAACAGATTTGAACAGTTTGATTTCCTGCAGGGCTTTTGATAGAAGTCAGGAGGAGAGTAGGCAAATATTTTCCAGCAAGGGCAGGAAAGGAAACAGTAGGATTTTCTGCTTCATTTAGTAAATCCATTGCTTTGTCCCCAGCCTGCCTTAACCCTTTTCACCTCCACTAACATCTCTGTTGTGGAGTTACCCACACAGGCAGAAAACTGACCTGCTGGCAAAATTTTTGCTCAAATGCTTCTCTCTTTGCAGATGGAGAATGAAAGGCAAATAACGGGCAAGAATCAACGCCTGGGTAACAAGGCTGAGTGATGGATTTGGCAGTGCTGGGTTGGACTCGATGATCTTAGGGGGCTTTTCCAACTTCAGTGATTGTAAGAGGTTGGGAAAACAGCAGGTTTCATGTCAGAGCATTCCTTAGCAGCAGAGAGGAGGAGAGTGTTTGGGCAGCTCTTTTGGGGAAGAGCATCCTTTGCTAAGCAGGCTCTGGGGAAAGGCTGGGAGCTGTAGCAGAGACAGCCGGTGGGTGGGAGGAGGGAAGATGTGGAGCTTTGCAGCAGGGCAGCAAGAAAAACGTGTGTTTGGAGGCTGGGCATCTTTGGGGGCTGAAGGATGGAATTTGCTTACTTGTAGCACCCGAGATTTCACTTGTAGAGGAAGATTTCTTCTCCCCCATACCAGGCCCATTCCAAAACGAAACCCCACAACTCCCAGCCCATAGCAACAGCTCATTGTCTGTTTGCTTGGGTTTTAAATCTCGGCTCTGAAACCACATCAGTGCAGAGAATATCTGCTTTAGACCCTTCAAAAGGGTCTTTTTTCAAAAAGGTTTGTCACCAGCGCTGCTGGTTAAGATGGAAGTTTTCAAAGCATGGAAGCCTGGAAAACAGAAGGAAACAAACAACTGTGAACAACTAAAAAGCCTCCAGCAAGTCACCTGTCTTTTGGGGACATTCCCCATTCTTCAATGCATGAGGCTGGCAGGATCAAAACTCCAAACCACAGCTCCCACCATGGCCTCTTTCACAGTCCAGGCTCGGGGATCACAGAATCCCAGAAGGGTTTGGGTGGGAAGAGAGCCTTAGAGCTCACCCCATTCCACGCTGTGCCATGGGCAGGGACACCTTCCACTCTGCCAGGTGGCTCCAAGCCCTGTCCAACCTCCCTTGGCTGCTTCCAGGGATCCAGGGCCAGCCAGTGTCTGTGGGTGACCTGTGCCAGGGCCACTGAATCTGTCTTTTCCCTCTGCCTGCCCTGAAGTTCTCATGCTCCCCTGTAATTATTGCAGCCACCGCTGGCTCAGCCAGTGGCACAGAAAGCCACCGAGAGCTTGGCAGGACTGCACGGTCCACGTACACAGGGTGTGGTTTCGCAGAGACTCTGCACCAGCTCAGCTTGATTTGAGAGCCAGGAGAAAATTCCAGAGCTGCCAGGCTGGGAAACATCCGTGAACACTGGGGAGAGGCAGGCAGGTGGCAGCTGGACATTGCATGGATGGGCACACGGACAATCTGCACTGTTTGCATTCATCCCGTGCGTGTTGAAGCGATTCTCACCTGAGCAAAACACGTTCAGGACACTGTGGGAATTTAAAAACAATTAGCAGCATAAATGTCAGGTTCAAACCTCCTGGCTGTTGCTGTTTTGTCCCCCCATCCATCACAGTGTCCCATAAGTAATTTTGTTTAAGTCTTTCTTCCTGGCCTGAAGCTGGGATCTCGCGCGGGCTCTGCCCACACATTAATCATGGTCCTTGTCACTGCCAGGCTGGCTCCCTGTCATCTGCCTGGCTGCACTCTCTGCCTTCCTGCTGGCAGCCAGTGCTTGCCCTCATCCCATCCCATCCCATCCCATCCCATCCCATCCCATCCCATCCCACAGCTCCTTCCCAAAGTGCCCTCCTGCTCCCGGCCTCTGCTCCAAGAGGGGCTGCTCCACTTTGGGGGTTGAGGGGCTTGGAGCAGCCTGGGACAGTGGAAGGTGTCCCTGCCCATGGCAGAGGCTGGAACAGGATGAACTTTAAGGTCCCTCCCAACCCAAACATTCTGTGATTGTTCCATGACTTGGGAGCTCTCCCTTCTCCAGTGGTGGCATCCAAGCCCATGCTCCAGTGGCTGGCTGGGAGTCGCTCTGTGATCTGTGAGTTGCTGTGCAATCATGGGAAGAGATCCCACAGATAATCTCCTTCCATGGCGGAAATATTCCACTTATTTTTATCCTCGTTTCCTGTCTGTCAGCCAGTTAGTTAATTATCCCTCAGAGGACTTTCTCTACGAGTCTTTTTCGGGAAGGAAACTTGGCGAGTACTGCCTGAATGTCCTTGTCCATTTAAATGAGAACAGTGGAGTAAATTTTAGTACCTTCTAGAGAAAAAGTCTTTCTTTCACTCCCCCTCCTCTTTTTTTTTTTTCTTTTTTTTTTTTTTTTGAGGCTGTGATTGTTTTTCCCTGTTTGTGTCAAGCTGCCAGCAACAGAGTTTTCCTGCCTGGATCTTCTCTTCCATTGATGCACGTGCAAGCAGCCTTCTCTGCAGGGGGAGTGTGAGGAGGAGGCTCTTGTACTCCAGAATATCCATGAATTACATGGATGGACACCTGGGCTTGCTCCAAACCTGCTCATCCAGGGCTGGGGCCACATGCTGAGTCCATCCCTCTGCTCTCCCCATCATCAGCCTCCTTAATGGACGTCCTTGAGGAAGCATTTAAAAATGCAAACCATTTTTGTTGCCATAGCAACCGCTCTTCGGGAAGTGGGGATAAAACGTGACTCCCGGGAGGTCAGAGCCACTTTCTGAGATGTGGTGGGTGCTGGTGGCAGCAGCACGGGTCACAGCCACCTGTCCCAGGTCCCTGGTTGCCGGAATCCCACTGCTGGGTGTCGGTGATTCCCAAGGGGAGCAGCTTGGGCTTAATTCACAGATATTTCTGGTAGCCACCACCATCGGCTCTGAGCAACCCGGTGTAGTAGAAGGTGTTTCTGCCACCTGTGTCACCTGTCCCTTTGCCATGCGCTTGCAGGGATCAGATCCCACAGTTTGCAGCTCTTGCAGAGACAGGGATTCACACAGTGCCCTCCGTGCTGTGCTTGGGATGAGACACCGCAGTTCTCTTGTTCGGCATTCCCATCACAGCACGGGGAGCCAGTCCAACCTCCTGACGCTGCAGAGTCAGGTGGGAACGCAGCAAAGTGCTGGCAGAAACTCTCCTGCTTCCAGAGCCACAGCTGGCAGATGGCTGAGATGTGCTGGATTAATCCCAAGCAGTTTGTGGAGACTGTTTTTGTGGGAATAGATAGGGAAAGTTGGGTTCTCCTTTTAGGATATAATGGCAGTGGAAAAGAGTGTTTCCAGACCCCTTTAAGATGCACTTCCAGGGCACTGTGTTCCCCACCAGGTATGGTTTGGAGCTGTCAGACTTGCTGCTGTGCCTTCCTTGAATGGGGCAGTCAAAGATGCCAAGCCTGTGGATTCCCTTCTGTGCTGGAATTGCGTTCTAAAAGGGATCAGAGAGGGACTGAGTGTTTCAACACTTCCAGAAGCCCACACCAAACGAGATGGGTGCTTTGTGATGCGTCACCTCTGCAGTCTGTGTGTCCTGAACTCAATGGCCTCTTTGGATCAAACCCCAGGGAAAGGCTGCCGAGGCTGGCATTGTGCTGCTGGAATTGCCCTCCTGGGTCTCACCTCTATGGGATGCTGTCTCCTGGCCTGGGCATTGCTTTAGGCTGGAGTGATCTCTGCTCATCTTCAAAACCATCATACAAAGCAGGACATGTTGCTCCCTCTCCGAAGCACCTCAGATATTTGGGGCTTCTTTCCTCCATCTTGACTCTTGTATCACTTCCCAAGAAGTCGCTTTTCCGAGTTCAGGTTGGTGGAAATTCCCATCAAGCTAAAGGAGGACATCAAGCCTCGACTTCTAATTGATTTGGCTTCCGTCTCTCACGGGGCTTCACCAGACATTTAATGCACCAAACTTTGCCTGGAGCAACTCCTTCCCTGTCTCCAGAAATTATTTCCAGTCTGGCTTGATGCCGAGGCGCAGATAGGCAGAGCTTGGAAGCCGCCCAAGCGCTCGCACCTTCCCAGGTTACGGAGTGCGAGTGAATCACAGCAGTGGGATGTGCTGTTTGTCCGTGGGATGCGTGAGGCACAGAGCACTCCTGGTCCTTCGTCTGCGGCGCCTCACGAGGAGCACGGCGGCCGCTCGCACCCCGGGGAGCTCCTGCGAAGCGCTGCAGGCAGTTTGAAACGGTCAGCAGCTCCTTTTGGCCTCCACGGCGCTGAGTTAGCATCTCTCCATCCAGCGGGGATTCCTGCTGGGAGGGATCAGGCAGCGATGCCGGAGGAAGGACGCGGCCGTGGCCCCTCTGGGATGCTGTTGGGGTGGCAGCGGTGTGACAGCGTCCGTTTCCCGCCGTGCATTCCTGGGAAATTCTCTCTCAGGATGCCTTGCTCGTGTGTGAAACCTCCAGTCCTGCAATGCTCAGCCACGATTCTATCCCTGCCCCTTCCCAAGGGATGTCTGCGGTGGCCCCGTGGGCTCCCATGGATTTGTCCCTGGCAGCTTCCTTAGCTGTGTTCTGGATGATGCCCGTGGGCTTTAATCAATCAATCAATCAATCAGTCAATAATCCCTGTGGTTAATACACCCTATTCGATGTCACCATTTAGTCTTGGAGGGTTTGAGGTGAGGAATTCTTGTTCTGTGGGAATCATGGACTCATTGAGGTTGGAAAAGCCCTCTAAGTCCAGGAAGTCCAACTCTTTGCCCAGCACTGCCAAACCCACCACCAGCCCTGTCCCCAAGTGCCACATCCACACGTTTTTTGGACACGAATCAGCGGTGCTGCTGACTTCCAAACACGCAAGATCCTGGGTTTTTTTGTTCCCTGGAACACATGATTCTCCTTTCCTTGCAGGACAGGGCTAGTTTTCTCTTGGGAATAGCAATCCATGTTGTTGCTCACCACTGATTTGGTTTGACTTTTAGCTGAGTTTTGGGCCTTTTCTGGTTTGGATGGCGTGACGTTGGCTCTGCCAGAGATGATCTTCACACAAGAACGCATCTTCAGGCGTTTGTGCCTGAATGGGGCCCGTTAATTTATTTTCCATTTATAGATCCAGCTTCATGCTCATCTTTGAAAAGTAAAAAGCTCATTAATGGAGAATTTTCTTGCCCTAATGCAGCAGTGTTGCTCACTCCTACGCAGAGGTGCTGCCACCCACAGCCTATGCCATGGACAGATGTCCAGTTTGAGCCTCTACCCCTTGGATCTGACTCCTCTGCTCTGATTTTAGTTAAGGTGAGTTATGACAATGTTTGGAGCAACTGAAAACTCAATAAACATCTAATTGATATCACAAGCTTGAACAGATGCAGCCAAAAATACTTTTATTGATGGCGGGTTTTTTCTTTCCAACAAAGGCAGCAAACCTGAGCATTGCTACAGGAATTTCAGGTGGGTGAGAAACAGGATGAACAACAGGATGTGTTCAGAGGTGAACAGAACTGCTCAGGGATTCAGTTTGGAGTTGACTTCATTAATGGAACTGACTTCATTAACATCTTTCCTAATCAGCTGGACACACGTGGAGGAGCGTATGGATTGCTTCTGCAGCTGAAACAGTGGAGAGCATATGGGAGAGGACCTGGATGTCCCACAGGGAGGCTGGAGTGACCTTGGGGCCCATGAGAAGCAGCAGTGAGTTGATGTAATGCAGGTAGCGTGTTTGCATCTTTTATCTGTTAATAACATCTCTTTAATCCCTATTAATAAAACTTGGCCCATTTGCTGGACTCTCATCCATGTGAATTGCCACAGGAAGAGGAAGTGGGGTAGAAACTCATTGCAGGATGGCTGTAGGCACAGGAGGATGTAGCTAGTGCAGTGCTGGGAGATGGATTTAGCAGAGAGGGAAGTTTTGCTGCCTCCCTCCGAGGCTTTGATTAGACCTTGTCCAGCAAACAGCTTGGGAAGAGCAAGCTGCCAGTGGAAGAGGTGTGGAAGAACACAAAGGGATGCCAAACAGTGGGATGCTGGGATTAGAACCCTGCTTGTGGGTACAGTTGTGCCCCCCGGCAGAGGTCAGTGCGTTCGGACGCCGTGCCACAGGACGGAACATGGGCTGGGTGTGGAGCAGGCTGGGAATCCATCAGCGGTGCCCTGAAAGCACTGCCTTGGTGTGAGGGCATGCCTGGGGCAGGCTGGAGGCTGGCAAGGAGGAGATGACTGCTCCCCGATGGTTTCACTTTCCAGCCTGCCAGCTGTGCCCGCCCTTGTCTGCGTGCACGGACATCTCCTCCCTCCATCTCAGCTGGCTCCGTCTCCAGCCTCTCCAAACCTGTAATCTCCCTGCTTGCTCCCTTCCCAGCTTGCCACACAGGAGCATCATTAGGGGTGTCTGGGCAAGGAAATGATCCTGCTGGTTTTTGTGGAGTTTTTGTAATAGTGGGGTAATTAATTCACGTAATTCAGCGTGAGCGCTCCCAGTGCCAGGGGTAATGCTGGAGCATCCCTGCACTGCTGGGATTGCTCTCTGCAGGAGGGTTAGCTTCAGGACTGCTCACCCTTTGCCTTTGGGGCGGGAAGTGCACTCTCAGCAGTGCTTGGGAATTGTGTACCTGTGCTTGGCAGCTCCCTCTGCCCCGTGGGCTTTCCCACAAAGTGCAATTGTGATTCCTGTTGCTTCCGAGCCGTTGGAGGGAGGGTGTAATTTTTGCAACATGCAGGCACCAGATATTGTGTTCAGTTCAAAGGTGGTAACCTAAATCTCCTTTTTTTTTGCACCGAGGTTATTACCTTCATCAAATATTTATTCACAGCACATGTTGGCAAATACAGGCTTGACATAAAGGAATTCACTCCTGGTGTGTAGTGTTTAGTGGGATTATTCTTCAGAGTAATTAAGCCTCCTTTGCCCAAATTGTTATGGCTGCCCCATCCCTGGAAGTGTTCGAGGCAAGGCTGGACAGGGTCTAGAGGCAGGTGTGCCTGCCCATGGCAGGGGGTGGAATTGGGTGATCTTTAAGGTTCCTTCCAACCCAAACCATGCTGTGATTCCGTGATTCAATTTGAGATGGGAGGATGAGGATGTGGTTGGGTCTGCGTGGCCAGCAAACAGATCTAGGTAGAGAACTTCTGGCGGCCTGCAGGCACTGGGAGAGGCAAAAGCAGCAGGAGGCTCTTTTCTTAGGAAAAGGTTTAGTAGTGACTTCTGGAAGCAAGTTTATCCCTTCAGGTCCTGGCATCCACAGACACAGGCATAGAAAGAAACCTCCTGGCAATGGAAGTGTCCGAATTCTCAGCTTGGGATGACACAGCTGCACAGATGGGGTCAGACTGCATGCCAAGGCACAGGAATTAGGGGAAAGATGAGTTTCCTGAGGTCTTCCTAGACTGTGCTTGCTTTTAAGCCCATCTCCCGTCTATGGATAGCTTTCTCCTTGCCATAGGGAGATAACATTTCCCTGCAGGGAAGCTGACCGACGTCCCCATGCGTTGCTGGGTGAGCTGGGTGGTTTGTGGCTTCCCCATACTCAGGAATTTTTGTCTCCCCCAGTTCCTGTGCCGAAGATGGCCTCATTCTCATCCTTTCCCGTGGGGCTCCCTCTCTCTGGCACTGTGAGCAACAGAGAGCGCATCCCTTGGATAATCTGCTGCCCTCTCAGCGATGGGTCCAGCACGTGGGAGAGCACCAGGATCATCTGGAGGAGTCCCCAAGGACACAGAGGGATAGAGCTGCTGTTTGCAGGCAGGCACCTCTTCCCCCACTCCTCCTGTGCCACATGGACACTGCTGCTCCGATCTCCCGGCCGAAGGGAAGTGCTACAGCAGTGATGGATGCAGAGAAGCAGCCTTGTGACCGTGACACATCTCGTTAGTCAGCAGCAGCTCCCAGGGAGGGGAGGATAGGTTTGCAGGAGGATTTTAGCCATGGGCAGTGGGAGCTGGGAGCTGGATGCCGGTGAGGAGCAGGGATGAGGAGCTGGAGACATGATCCCACTCTGGCTGCGTGTGTTCTCCATGCTGGTGGCTAACGTGTGGCAAAGGATCCCGCAAGGATCCTGCCCCCAGTGTGTGCTTTTCCATGGCCTCCCAGGCTTGTGGGCACCAAAAGCACAATGCCCTCGATGCCCCAGGGTCTTGGCAATGAATTCTCCTCCTCGGTGTCTCGGTCTCCTCGGTGGACACACTGGACCCTGCCCAAGGTTCCTCACCTGCTGCAGGATTGATGCCAGGGGCATTTTTGAGACCTGGAGGTTTCACCCTCTGTGTCATTCACACCAGGTGTAGGTGGTTCCTTTGTGCCTTTCCTTTTCCCTCATTTTCTTCAGTGGGATCTCAGACTGCTCAAATTTGATGTTTCGAGGGTGATGGAGGAGAGGAGGCAGTAGCAGATTGCAAATTGATTTGTGCTGTCTCCTGTCCCGGCTGTGCTCCTGCCTCTTGCCCAAGAGCATTCCTGTAGAAAACTGCTCCAGAGAGGGTTCTGTTCTGCAGGGTTGGTGCCATGTGGGACAGAAGGGAATTGTCTGTCCCTCACGGTGATGTGAGGCTGTGGGAATACGATAGGGAACACAGCTGCCTCCCAGCCCACATGAATGGTGAAACCACAGAGCGTGAGACGCCAGGCCATGGCATTACCTGTTGGAAAATGTTCATCCTGAGTCCTGGCTGAGCTGCCAAGCAGGAAGAGCCCGTGCCAGGCTCTCCCAGCTCTCTGCTGCTCTGGCTGTCGGGATTGCTGTCTCCAGCTCTTGGCTTCCAGCTCGGATTTTCTCCTGAGCAGACCTGATGTCTGCTGCGACTTTATCCAGCTGTTATCACCAGATGCCCTTCCTTGGTGACTCATGCCCTGCTCCCTGACCACATCCCCTTCTCTCTGCTTGCCCCCACCCACCACAACTGAGTCACTTGGCCTCCTGTCACTCTTCCTTCGGTCACTTCTGGCCCAGTGTGATGTAAACTCCCCCTGAGTTCCTTTTTCCAAGCAGGCTCTGGAGTGGGAGTTTGCTGTCTGTCACCAGGCTGACCCTGACCTGCGTGCTGACCAGACCAGGTGTGCCCAGACCCTTTTGCTCCCTTAGTGCGTTGTCCTCTCCACCAGTTCTCCATAGGGACCAGCCCAGCCCAGTGGTATTGGAGGTCACCCACCAGCCCAGCACTCCCCAGCCTTGTCTGCTTTGTATTCAAGATGTGACTTGAGGAGGTGGGAGCTGAAAAAGCCCAGTGCTCAAAAACCTTTCCTGTCTTCTGATTATCCCATAGCTGCAGGAAGCCACTTTCTGCTGTTATCCCCTAAAAAGAGAATTTTCAGCTGCTCAAGGAGGGAATTTTAGCATGAGAGGAATGTTGAAAATCAAGGGATCTGTTTCCTTACACCCACTGTGGAGAGACCTCAGTTTAGGATTATCCCCGTCCCTCTTTACCCCATTAAATGCTGATGCAGTTTCATCTTCCCAGTCTCTTTTTGAAGCCTTGTGGTGTCACTTCCTGGCATGGGAAGGCCCCACTCTGGGCAAAAACATCAACCTCTCTGTATGGGTACAAAACAAGGTGATTTTTACATGCCCTTGATTTGGGGTAAGAGGGACTGGCAAAACCCAACCCCCGACCCTTTCCTCAGTGTGTGCACAATCCTGGGCTGGGAAAACCTGGATCAAACCTTGCTTTAGTCGCCCCGAGCGAGCAGGAACAGCCACAGCCTCTCCCGAGGTCAGCCCCGGTGAAGGAGGAAGATGGATATCGGGTTAGCCGCGCTGCCGCAGTCTGGAATGTGATCACATCCCCGCACGCCCTCCCAAATCCTTCAGCCAAGCTTGGAAACCTCCGGATGTTTCTTGTTCAGACAGGGTTGTTGTTCCTGCCCTGGCAGCTGGTGGGGTGGGCTGGCTGCCTGCCCCTGTCCCCTCCCTTGGGGGTACAAAGCTTCCTGCAGGCAGAGCTGGGGCTCAGTTGCCCAAGCACTCTCCTCAGTGGCCCAGCTTGTATGGGGAGCACTGGTTGGGAGCACTGGGCCTGGATGAACGCTTTGTCGTGTCCCTGATGGATGGCAGAAGGAAATCCTCCTGATGGAAAGTCCTTTCCGTTGAGAAAGACAGGCGAATTACCGTATCACTGCCTCTTTTACTTGGTTCTGACATGCTCTCTACACTACCTGCCCTTTCCTCCTCCTCCTTCTCCGTGTTTTTCTAGTCCATCCATAGCTGCATCTCCCCCTCCTCGCCCTCCTTGGATCTCCCATTTTCCCTTCTCAATTCCCTGCTGCATCCCAGAGGACTGTGAGATCCCTTGCTGGCAGGCATCCCTGCCAGCCCGTGGCTTTGGCTGCTCCCTGGTCCTGGAAGGGCTTTGCAGATGTGTGTAAACACCTCCTCCTTGCTGCCAGAAACCACTGGACTGTCCCTCCTGCAGGAAAGGACAGGATAAACCCACTGTTTTGGTCTCCTGCTGGAGCAGGATGGTGCAGTATCCCCCCCCAAAGCAGCTGTTTAGCTCCAGAAACTCCACAAGATGACACAGCAGTGGGATTGCTCCAGGATTTTTGGAGGCTTCATGGCAATGCAGTTGTGGTAAACCAATCATTGCTCAGAAATGCCCTTTGTTTTCCTGGTGGGGTTCTTTTTTCCCTCTTTCTCCTCAGCTTCCCTTACAATTAGGCGCTGCAGGCTCCAAAGGCACTGCTTGTTCACAGGATTGTGTTTCTCAGGCATGGATGCTGGAATGACCATGAGCTCAGGGCTATCTCGTGCCTGCTGCAGGTTCCTGGAGGCATTTCTTCCCTTGGGAAATGAACCTGGATTCCCACCCCAGCCCCATCCCCGTTACCATCAGGGGACAGCTGAGTCACTGTGATTCATCCAGAGCCTGAAGCAGAGCAGGGTAATAAATCTCAGTTTCTCTGTCCCCAGCTGGTGCTGTAACCTCTCCTGAACTCCCTCCTCACCTCACATTCCCTGGAGAGCGGAATGCGTGTGGAGGAATGCTCTAGGTTGAGATGTCTCCAAAAAAGGGACATCCCAGTGCTTCCCCACCTGGCTGGCACTCCCAGTGGGGAGAAGGGACAGAATGCAGGGAATTTGGCTGGGAATCCTGCATCCCTCACTCCTGCTGCTTGCTTCCTGGCAGGAAGGAGGAATTTACAGCCTGGTGCTGCACGGCTCAGTGAGAGGCAGAAATACAGGCTGGGTGGGGAATGGATGGAGAGGGACTTGTTGGGAAGCTCAGCAGGACCCAGCCATGTGCCTTTGCAGCCCAGAAAATCCCCATGTCCCGGGCTGATCCCACGGCATGGGCTGCAGGGGAGGGGGGAATTCTGCCCCATTCAGGTGAGACCCCACCTGCAGAGCTGCCCCAGCCCTGGGGCCCAGCTCAGGAAGGACTTTGAGCTGCTGGAGAGAGTCCAGAGGAGGCCATGGAGATGTTCCAGGGCTGAGAGAGCTGGGGGTGTTCACCTGGAGAAGGATCCAGGGAGAGCTCAGAGCCCCTTCCAGGGCCTAAAGGGGCTCCAGGGGAGCTGGAGAGGGACTGGGGACAAGGGATGGAGGGACAGGACACAGGGAATGGCTTCAACTGCCAGAGGGCAGGGATAGATGGGATATTGGGAAGGAATTGTTCCCTATTGGGAGGGTGGGCAGGCCCTGGCACAGGGTGCCCAGAGAAGCTGGGGCTGCCCCTGGATCCCTGGAAGTGCCCAAGGCCGGGTTGGACAGGGCTTGGAGCAGCCTGGGACAGTGGAAAATGTCCCTGCCCATGGTAGAGGGGACAGATGGAATGAGATGGGCTTTAAGGTCCTTCCTTACCCAAAACATTCTATGACTTTATGGGACCAAAACTTGCTTGCAGGGCAAACTGGGGGGATTTTGGAACAGGGAAGTTGCTGCTGCTCTGCGTCTGTTGGGCGTAGGGGCACACACAAGTTCTCTGCAGAAGAGGAAGTTGGTGGGAAGAGCCCAGCCTGGGGCTTTGCAGAGCAGCTGGGTGAGGTCTGGGTTTGGCTCGAGCAGCCGGCCATCCTTGGAGCCTCTCCTTGCCCAGGAATCCCTTGGCAACCAGCAGTGGGATCAAAACACATCGAGGTGGTTTCCTACAGCTGCACTGGCCAGGCTTGCTTTGCTTCTGGGGTCAGGAGACTGAATTCATCGAGGTTCAGGGCCTTGGCTAAATAAGAGCAATTTCCTCCTGCCTGGCTTAGCAAACCGTGCTTTACTCTTTACCTAAATAATTTGAAAAGGAAGGCTGGCAATCCTTTGGGGAAGTGCACTGTAAATGATAACAGTCCTTCAGGAGGACCCAGAAATGCAGGGAGATGGCATGAGAGCAGCCCTTTTCCCAGATTTTGCCCTGGAATTGCAGGGGCTGGCTGTGCCTGGTGCTGATTTTCCCCTGCCTGGAGCAGTGGGGACAGGCTGGGGCAGGGCTGGGCTGTGGGAGAGAGGATAATTCATGTACAGCCCAAGAGCATGGTGCTGGCCCTGGATTTAGGAACCTTCATTCCTCTTTGCAAACCAGGAGCAGTTCTTACAGCCAAGTTTTCCCAGCTCTCTCTGGCCTTCAGGGTCTTTTCCTGCCTGTTCTGCTTCCTCTGAATATCTCAAATGCTGGAGTGGCTCCAATCCTTCCCAGAGCTGCAGGTGAGCGAAAGGTGGGCTCTGCAGCAGGGGAATCCCTGTTTAACCACATCCAGGCGGCCTTGTGTGTGGGATTCCTCAAGGAGCCACAGAGAAATGCTCCCTCCAGGCTGGGCCACAGATATCATGCAGCAGCATCAGAAAAATGCTGGGAGTCCAGCAGCAAAATCCTTAGTCTAAGAGCAGCTTTTCATTCTTCTTCAGCTTCGAGGAAGAATGAAATTCCCCGGTGCTGGTGCTTCTGTGGCACTGGGATGACGTTATCTCTCGGATGAATTTCCATAGGATGTCTCCAGTGCTTCACCAGGGTCACAGGACATTTAGTGAGGTACCAGCATTCCCCCTTCCCCCCTGGAGCTGGGAGCTCTTGCCAAGGCTTTGAGGAGCAGAATGGAATGCCCAGCCCAGTGTTTGTCCCAGCATCAGGACTTTGTGCAGGAGGAGCCGTTTGCCAGCTTGAGGCATCCCTGGCTCTCCCAAGACTCCAGGACAAAGCTCCCTTTCACCTTGGAGCATCCGGAAAACATAATGGGGCGGCAATTACTGGAGCAAGCTTGGGCCTGGTGGATGGGTGGCGAGGAGCCAGTGATTGTTAATCAGGCATTTTGCTGCTGGCCAGCCTGGGATTTTGCTGCTGTGCAGGAATTCGTCCGCACCAGGGGGGCTCTGTGCCTGGCTGAGCCCCCAGGAGGCTGCTGGGAGCCGTGGGCCAGGAATGCGTGGGGCTGGGTCAAGCCAGAATCCAAGCAAAACCTCCTGCTGAGCTGATCCCGTGTGGATTTTGGGTCAGGATGAGCTTTTCCCTGAGATGGGGAGGAGGTATCAATACTCTCCTCTTTGGAGGGATGGGATTGTGCATTCCTGCTCTTACCAAATGTTCCCTCAGGCTGCTGATCCCTCATTCCCAGATCCTTTTCTCCATCGTAACATAGTTTAGGTTGGAAGGGACCTTAAAACTCATCATGTTCCACTCTCTGCCGTGGGCAGGGACACCTTCCCCTATGCCAGGTTGCTCCAAGCCCCGTCCAACCTGGCCTTGGACACTTCCAGGGGGGCTGTTCGGTGCTCCCCATGCAGCTGGGGAGATCCTGAAGGAGATTCCTGCTCGTGGGATGGTGTGAGAAGGGGTGCCAGGACCCCTCAGTCAGGGCAGGGTGGGATCTGACACCCCCAGCACCTTCCTTGTCTTGTCTTGGCCAACATTTCTTGCTTGGTTGCAAAATAGGAAATACAGAACTTTTCCCACATGGAAGGAGACTTGGAGTTTAGATTTCCACTTCCTCCTGCCTCTGTGGGATAAAACCAGAGCATCTGCCCTTCCCCTCCCCAGCAGACCGCTCCAGTTAGTCCTGTATTAAAAATGTCGGGGTGAACAGCTGAGGGGAGTCCCAGCCCGTGCTGTTTTGGCTAAAACCCACGGGAAGGGGAAGCAGGAGATAGGGCAGGGCTGGAAAAGCACCGCAGTGTGGAAGAGCAGGAGCAGGAGGGTCCCGGCTGCCAGCCCGGAGGGAGCAGCCAGACACCCAGCACTGCAGCCTGCTCAGGAAATGGGCTTTTCGTTAGGCAGCTCGACACAGCTCTAATTAAATTACGGGATTAGAGCCATCTCATTCCTCACTCATCTGCTGCCAAGTGCTCGTTCCAAGGGAGTGCCCTCCATGAAAGGGAAAACTGCCCGTGGAGCTCAAGGGAGCCGGGGCTGCCGCCGAGTCGCTCCCTGACTGCACTGCATTGCAGATGGGCTGTCTGGAGCGTGGCATTCCCGGTGGCCTGCTCTGATCCCCGGCTGCAGGGCTGGCAGGAAGATTCCAGGATGGATAATCCCCCTGCTTGCCGCTCTGGGACAGCCCTGCAAAGGGGCAGCTGGGGCAGAGCATGAGATTCACAGGGTTTTCTGAGAGGACCAAGATGACAGAACCATCATGAAATATGGTTTGCTTTTCTGTTGTTGGTGGGATTTGTGGAAGCAGGTAGAGAGGTCAGGCAGACAGGCTTCAAGATGGCGAAGAAGAAGGATTTATTTACAAGAAGTTCTTTTTATACACAGTAATAAACAATTGTCTATTGGCCAAAGACAATCCACCCCCAAAGACCTCTTGGTTATGGCTCGTACACCTCTAACACTAAACACAGAGATTAAGGAAGTACAGTTTATCTGTATTCTCCATGAGAGAGAAAGGAAAATCCTAAAACACTGCAACTACAATCAAAAGGTTGGAAAAGTCTTCTAAGCTCGAGTGCAACCACTAAACCATGTCCCCAGGCTGCCCTGTAAGTGTCACAAGGTCTGCAGCTGGTGGAAAGGGAGGAGAAAGTGCATGGGAATCCCTGGACAGGGGAGCAGGGAACAAGGCTTTACCCTCTAGGAAGCACAACCATCCTTGAAACAAAAATATATCCCAGCAGCCAGCAGAAGCTGCAAGGTGCAAAATGAAATTCCCTTCAATTTGCTTTTAGCTGGCACATTATATAAATTTCCCATCCCAGGGCAGACGTGGGCTGTGCCCACAAATGAGAGAGAGATTTGGGTGGTTTCTCAGTTTACATTTGGGCACTGGTTTTCCTTCTCTTGCTTCACAGAGAAGTTTCCAGGAAGACCTGGAGCTGAGGGAAAGGCCCCCGTCCTTCCACCATGGTCCTGTGGGATATCACCGTGCTTTGGGGAGCTGGATAGCCTGGTTTGGTGAAGAAGGGTACTTTTGACATGGCCCATGTGCAGAAAAACACCACAGGACAAGGGGGAATGGCTTCCCACTGCCAGAGAAGGATGAAGGATGAAGGTTAGATGGGATATTGGGAAAAAGTTCTTGGCTGTGAGGGGGGTGAGCCCCTGGCACAGAGTGCCCAGAGAAGCTGTGGCTGCCCCTGGATCCCTGGAAGTGTCCAAGGCCGGGTTGGATGGGGCTTGGAGCAGTTTGGGATAGAGGGAGGTGTCCCTGCCATGGCAGGGAGGTGGAACTGGATGAGTTTTAGGGTCCCTTCAAACCCACACCATTCCATGATTCCATGAACGCAGCTCTTTGAAACATTCCGGCTCTATTATCTGCAAATTCCCACTTCCCAGTCACTGGAGTAGGTAAAACTCAGATTTCCCTTGCTTGTTGTTCAGTGTGAAAGCCCATAAAGGTTTTCCTGGTAGCGCTGCTGCCACAGGATCCATGGCATGGATTTAACCTCTGCTGTCTCCCCCGTTCAGTCACTTTGCTGCATGATTACTCTTGGAGAAGCCATTTTTCCCCATTTTCTGCTTTCCTGGCTACAGGCATAGGATGTCTTAGTTCTAATATACTCCTGGACAAGGTCTCGATGTCTCCTGCTTGTGCAGAGTTAAAGAAAACCTGTGAAAATCCTCCCTGAGAAGCAGCATCTTCCTACAAATCTAGTTTATCCCTGGAGATGATTCGAGTGCAGCTGGACCTACCTTCGAACAAGGGTTTGGAGCAGTGGCCTCTGGGGATCCTTCCCGACAGAATTCCTCCGGTTTGGTGATTCCAGTCTCCTGCCCTGCTCTCCTGGTGCTCAGCAATGACCCAGTGAGCCCATGGCGTGGGAAAGGGCATCCCCAACCCTGCCCAAATCCCCCCAGGGAGACGGGAGCTGTAAAGCTTTGGAGCCAGGAGCAAATATTTACCTTCCACAGGGTTTGCCTTAGGGGATTCAGGCAGTGGAGCCGAAAGGGGAATGGTGAGAGGAGCTGTTTGCTTTTCAAACCGGACCAGCAAGTGCCTATGGAATTACCTGGATGCCAGAGGATATTCAGCCATAAATCTTATTAACAGCACTCTGCAGCAACGCAGATGTGAGGGAAGGGAAATAAAAGGAGACAAATGAGGAGGGGGACGGGTTTGGAATGCTAAAGAATGAAAGGAGGCGAACTCTGGCTGCTCACTGGGTTTGCAGCCGGAGGTTTTTATGGGAAGGGCTTCAGCTCTGTGAGGAAATCAGCTGGAACAGGTCTGGCAGGATAGCTCTCCAAGTGAGAGCTCTTCTTGCAGAATACCAATGATTTGCATCCAAAATAAAGTGGCTCAGAAGCAGCTGTTTCAGGAGCTGTCCCTGCGCTGGGGCAGGAGCGGGGAGGTGGAGGGAGCAGAATCCAGAACAACACCTGCCTTGGAGCAGAGGAGTGATCCAAAAGGTTGGAGGGCACGTTTCCATGCCTGCTTGCCTTTGTGTCAGAATAGCCAGCCTTTGTTTTCCATGGAATCCCACACTGGTTTGGGTTGGAAGGGACCTGAAAGCCCATCTCATTCCACCCCTGCCATGGGCAGGGACACTTCCCGCTATCCCAGGCTGTTCCAAGCCCCATCCAGCCTGGCCTTGGGCACTTCCAGGGATCCAGGGGCAGCCACAGCTGCTCTGGGCACCCTGTGCCAGTGCTCACCGCCCTTTTCATTTGTTGCTTTTCCTGCATTTCTGCCCTGTCTCTGATGCAGGGACAGTGTGCTGTCCCCATATCCCAAACCCAGGCACTGTGATCCTGGAAATTACTCTGAGGAAGGCTCTGGGAAGGGCTGGGAGCTCTGAGCAAGGGGAACACCTCTGTTTGCAGAGGGAGGGTGGGTTCCAAGCTGCCTGTGCCCGCTCCAGGCTCTCCCAGCCACATGCTGAGACTTTAAAACCTTCCTGCTGCTCACCAGGAGCAATAAATGGCAAATGGAGCGGGGACAGGAGGCCAGCAGGAATTCCAGCCTCACGGGAGGATGCTCCCAGCTCTTCCCTTCCTCTGGAGGACTCTGGTTTACCAGGTGCCTGGCTCACACACCAGCTCCTGCAGCCCTGTGAGATGCCAGCATGCCCAGTTTCCTGAGCAGCTCCAGCCTTTCCTGTTCATCCTGGCAGAGATCGGTGTGAGGAGGAGCCACTGGACCGTTCCTCTCCTACGAGGCGGGCACGGTGCCAGGCACTGGATCCGTGTGGCTGCCAGGAGCAGCAGGACCTGGCAGGGAACGGGATGGTGCTGCTGGAGCATCCCTGCAGGCGGGCACGGGGGCTCGGCTGAGGTGAGGAATCCTGCCTGGGGCAGGCTGTTTTCCCGAGAAGGCTTTCAGACAGCCAGGCTGTGCCCCGAGGCTCGTTTCCAGCTCTCCAGAATCCACTTCCCAGCGATGCTGACCCCCGGGCTCCATCCCTGCCTTTGTGCGGACCACGCGTGCTTGTGGCACAAGGTGTCAGGAAATGCAGACTGCAGCTCCATCTCTCCTGGTTTTTGCTTAAATGGAAAAAAAGGAGCATGGAAAGCTGCTGCAGAGCTCCTGCTGTGCAGGAGAACTGTCGGGATGCATCCATTCGTGCCAGGAGAGGGCTTGGACACAGAGAGATTAGAACAAGCTGAGGTGATGCACAGATCCACCCTGCAGGCCAGGGTATCGTTCCAGGGCACTGGAAAACAGTGCCACATCGAGCCCTTTGCTTCTGGTTATCAGCTGGTGACAAGGGCTGCTGGCAGGAGCAGAGCCAGGATTTAAAATCTGTGATCCAAGCCCTGCTCTGCTGCTTGTTCTGGGTCACCTACAAGGCCACGCAGAGCTTATTTTCAGAGTCTGGCTGGGAAGGGGCTGAAACCTGATGAATTTATACCCAGGAGAGCCAGGGATCGTGGCAGTCCCTGCTTCAACTCCGAAGGAATTTGGGGAGGAGGAGGGGAGCAACAGAGAGGGGACAGGTCTGGTTTGCTCTTGATTTTTCTTTCCTGCTGTAGTGCCATTTCATTAAACATCAGCCTTTTTATTAATAGTGAATGCTAGAAAATATTTCAGAAACGCTTCCTTGCCAGTATGCTGCTCCTTTCTAAATGCACAGATCCACCTGGATCCCTGGCAGTGTCCAAGGCCAGGTTGGACAGAGCTTGGAGCAACCTGGGACAGTGGGAGGTGTCCCTGCCATGGCAAGGACATGCCAAGGGGGTGGCACTGGATGGTTTTGAAGGTCCCTTCCAACCCAAATCATTTGATGATGATGGTGAGTCTCTGATTTTTTCCAGCCTTGAGGGCTGGGAAGTCGACTGTGCTGAAAGGCTGGGTAAGAGCAAGTTGGGGAAAACATCTTTAGAAAACATCTTTAAAGTGTTTTGTTGATGCATTTCCCCTATTTTCCATCAAGCCTGAGGCGGCTGAAAACAGTTTCCGTTGTTTTCCAGTTCCTCCAGGGCTGCTCCAGGCAGGCATCTTCAGGAAAGCCGCTCTGAATTGACTTCCAAATGAGAGTAATTAAAGCGAATGAGGCCTTTGCAGGGAAGAGCTCCGGGCTGGAGGATGCGCTGGGCTCCAGGTGATTGTCCCAGGGCAGCTCTCACGCTGGGGAAATGATTGAACGCTCCACACACTCCTCCCTGCTTTCCTTTCCCCCTGCCTGGGATGTCTCCTGTCATCCTAACGTGCTTTAAGTGATTTCTAAGGTTTTACGGAGGTTTAGTGTCCCCCACCCCCTGGGGCAAAGGGAGGTTGGGAGCAAGGTGGGATTTGGAGTCCTGGGAACTCTGGAGTGTTGGTTCCTTCCCCCACCAAACCGAGAGGCCGGTTCTGCAAAGTCGGTGCAAAGCAAGGAGCAGAAAGCACTAAATGGGGCAAGAACTGCCAATTTCACAACAATTGTGGAGAAGCAGTGAACTGAAATATCCCCTAAGGGTGGGGGAAATGTCAAGCCCAAGCAGTTGTCGCTGTTTTTGTACCTGCAAGTCACACATCCCATCCCTCCTTGGGGATGTTTCTGTTCCTCTAACACTTCCTGACCTTTCTCAAAATGTTCTTCAACCCCCATCAGGGGAGCAAAGGGCCCTCCGTTTTTCTTCTCACCTTTGCCACTGCTTTCCCTCACAAATTGTCACCGTCACCCTTCCAAGCAGAGACTTTTGCCCGTGTTTTGGTGGCTGGTGCTGGCAGCAGAGCCCACCGCGAGTTCTGGGGGGTTTTATCAGTCCCCTGCACACTCAGGGCTCTTGGCCAAGCTGGAGGAGGGACGGTTTCGACTGGATATTAGGAAAAATGTCCTCATGGAAAGCCAAGACAAGGGTGGAATGGCCATCCCTGGAAGTGTTCAGTGTGCAGATGTGGCACTTGGGGCTATGGCTTTGGTGGAGCTGGCAGTGTTCAGGTTAATGGTTGGAGCTGATGGTCTTGGAGGGCTTTTTCAACTTTTCCTTCTTCAGCTCCCTCTTCTTTTATCCATGCTCTGATGGCCTTTCCCGAGTCTTGCTGTTTTCTTGGGTTTGTGGTGTTATACTTTCATTACTGTTTTGTTTTTTGGATATTTTTTTTTTTTTGCAGGGGGGGAGGGAAATGTGATAAAAGGAAGTAGAAGGAAAGGTTTCTTTTTCTGTTCTTCTCATTTTTATTTTTTTTTCTTTTATTTTCTTAAAGCCAGAAATGAGAAAATGGAAAATATAAAAGAATGTGAAAATGCCCCAATTCTTTCAAAACAGCTCCTGGGTAATTTCCACCCTCAATTACAGATTTTGTGCGTCAGTAAAAAAATACAAACTGTGCCTCTCCTGTGGGACACGGGGATTTTCCTTTGTCCACGTGCCTTGGGCACTGACCTGGGGACGTGGGGAGGCTTTCCTTGGGCTTTGGTGGCTCTGAAAGCCCCGTTGTTCCTTCACAGGGTTCCTTTATGCTGATCCTGCACATTCTGTGGGCATCTGTCAACAGGGGAGGGGGGAAGTTACTGAAATGGGTAATAAAGGAGATGAAAACAATCCATGCTGGCCTCTGGGTAATAACCAGCTGATATTAAGCCTAAGCCCAGCTGAAAACAGTTAATAATAAATGGGCATTAATTAAAGCTAAATTACAGGGGAAGGTGCAGGCTTGGCTCTCAATCCAATTAGAGCCCTGTAATTCATAACGGAGAGAATCTGTCCAGCCTGTGAATAAATGATCAAAGGCTGGGGAAGTGACAGCAGGGCTGTGTCAGGGTTTAGATGATGCCTGCACGAGGAAGAGGCCAGAGGAGGATTTGGAGAGAACTGTGGCCACAGCTCCTTTGGGTTTGCCACACAGCCTGAGCCCGGAGCTGAGCTGTGAGAAGGTTTGGGATGAGTCCTGATGGGAATAAGGTGTTCGTCAGGGACCCCTCATGGTGACAGCAGGAGGGGAAGGACAAACCTGAGGCTGGTCACAGTCTGGATCTGACTGTGATGTGCTGTGGGCACGAGGAGGGAGAGGCAGAGTTGCCCTCGAGGCTGAGCAGACCCTGGCCAGGGAGCGGTTGGGAAGTGAGGATGTGATCCAAGAAGGAGCTGCAGCTGGAACCCAGCACTTCAGCACCGCCAGGCTGAGGGGAACAGCCCACCAAGGGTCACCGGTGAGTGACCGCTGGAAGGATTCCTCTGAACCAACAGCCTCAGGCTGCTCACACGCTGCGTGACAAAAGGCTCAGCTTTAAACCTCACTGGCGGTTAACTTTGGAATGTGCCATCTTCCAAACACCAACTATGGGGAAAATACAGCATTTTGAAAGCTCAGTGTTTAAGGCACGCTCAGACTTTCAGCTGTGTCCCACAAATGACATCAGCGATCCCCAGAAAAGGCTGTTCTGCTCCAAAAGAACTCCACACGTTTTCTGTTTCTCCTCCTGATCCAGATGTGCAGCTCGAGCCTGAAGGGAATGTCCTCCCTCAGGAACAACCGTGGGCATTGTTTGTTTGAACGCCACGAGGAGAATGCGTTTTGGCACTCGGGCTCAGCACAGCCTGGCGTTACACGTACCCACAGAGGCAATGGAGAAGGGTGCTCCGGTTTGGACTTGCCACCACCAGCTGGAGGCTGATCCCTGTGGAGCTGGGCAGGGATCTCTCCTGGAGCAGGGATGGTGGCACAGGTGAGGCATCAGGGCTCGCTGGGACCAGACTGACCCCAGTGGAAGGAGCCAGGGAGAAGGAGCTGGCAAAGCTTCGTCTCCTTGGCACAGCTGTGCCAGAAGCAGCCGGTGCCTGGCTGGGAGCAGGAATTCCAGGCGTGTTCCTGCAGGGATGCTCCACACATCCCACGCTGGTGGGCAAGGCTGGGTTTGCCTCGCTGCCTCCAAGGAGCAGCAAGAGGGAGCCTGACTCCCCAAATACTGATGGAGTCACGGAGAATGAGCTGAGCCCAGAAATATTTTGATTATCCTTTTCCAAAGGAATCTGTGTTTGCAGAGGCTTGATCACAGAATCACAGCATGGATTGGGTTGGAAGGCATTTTAGAGATCACCTCATTCCGACTTCCCTGCCATGGGCAGGGCTTGTTTCCTGGTGCCAGGCCTGGGCATGCTGAGAGCAAGAGCAATTTTGTGGGATGCTCATTTGAGGTTTAATAGTTCTGGAAAGAAACCAAAACCCTTTAGTCCTCAGAGGTGCAAAGGACTGAGATCCCCCACTGTTCCCCCAGGATTGGCACCTTTGACACCTGGATCTGATGTCTTAAAGAACGTGGCTCTGCTTCGAATTCCTGCCAGTTTAATCATGGAATACCCCGAGCTGGAAGGGACCCACAAGGATCATCGAGACATGGAGTATCAATATTAAAGACTTCAGCAGGATGATGGGGTCCTGTTGTGTAGGAAACTGCTTTCAATCCATTCAGCTGTATCCAAGACAATTTCTTTCCCTTCCTGACCTGCAGAGATTATTCTGGAAAAACAATTCTTTAGCTGCTCCGGCAGGAGGAATAAAAATAGCTGAACAGATGAACCGGCCTCCCTGGCAGTACAAATACTCCCAAGTGCTTATGGAACAGGGAAAATGAAGGCTGTAGCAGGAAACAGAGGGAATCCCTATACAAAAGAAGGAAATTTGGGAAGAATGACTAATCTAGGAGAGGAAACTAGGTGCTGTGGCTGGCTGTTAGCACGGCAAGTGTCTCTCAAAGCATCAATGAGCATGTGGAGCAGGGCACAGCATCCCGGGATAGCTGACATTCCTGGAGGAGCAGGGCTCCCGGGATCTCCCAGGGGGTCCAGGGACAGAGGCTCTGAGGGGTCAGGAGCTCCTGCTGAAGAATGGAGTAGGATGAAAACAGAGAATGCCTTTCCATGCCAGCCTGGGAAGTGCTTACACCTGGGTGACATCAAGGTGATTTATGAGGGAAGCCCAATTAAGGCTTCCAGTGCTGGGAGCTGTTTTTCCCGGGAGGAATGATGACAGGAGCAGAACTTGCTGCCTCCTGCAGCCTCCTGCTCTGTGATCTGAGCCTCTCCTTGCAAGAGGCACCAAAGAGCCCACAAGGAGAAAATACACCTCTGCTCTATTTCCCCCATCCCATCCATCCCCTCTGTCGTGTCAGCAGAGCCCTCCCTTCCCAGGGCTCTCCACCCTTGGAATTCCATGGGAGGGAAGCCGTGGGGCTTCAGTTTGGCTTTAACCACGATTATCCTGGGGAATAGTTCGACCTGGTGGTGAACAAGGGCTCATTCTTCAGAGATGACTTGGCTGCAGCCATCACAGGCCTTGGGGAAGTGGGAGGAGAGATAAGAAAATGAGGAGAAGCTGGAAAACAGGCCCTCACTATCGCTTCTACCTGGAGCATTGACTGAGGCACGGATGGGGAGAGACTGATGAGAATCCACACAGCTTCATCTGCAGCTCTGTCCTGCCAGGACATGAGCTCATCAGGGGGAATAAATTCATCCAGAGCCCCCTCCACAGCCCGTTCCTGACCTTTTGGAGAGCAGCATCCCAGGGGCTTGGGGGTGTCATGTGGGTGTAGGCACGGGAGAAGCTCCATGGCACAGCTGGTGTCACACCTTGGCCCCTGCCACCCTTCCCTGTGGGCCAGGCTGGTCAGACCCCACTTCAACCCCACCCCACTGCCTTCAGGGTGGGCTTGGCTGCTCCAGCAGAGCTCTCCAGCACGGCTCAGAGTCGCCAGGCTCAGCTCCCATCACCCTCCCGTACATGGATTCAGGGTTCCGAGCCCTTGACCCTGCCTGGAGCAACCCTGGGATCTGGAAGGCAGAGTGGAGACTTGGGTCAGGTCGGAGCAGGCTCCTGGCTCCAGGTCAGTGATGGATGGAGATGCCAGACCCCAGACCAGGGGTTATCTCAGCTATTTGGGCTATTCTAGGCATCTACCTTATCTCAGCACTCAGTGTCCAGCCCTCTCTGTGATCCTGGATAGTGGAGGGCAGGTTTCATCCCCAGAGCCATCAGACTTTACCCTTCAGCTGCTCCTTTTCTCCTCTCCATCGGGGAAGTGAGGGAAGTAAGGTGCCCCTGTCCGTGGCAGGGGGATTGGAACGGGATGACCTCTAAGGTCCCTTCCAACCCAAACCATTCTGTGATTCCATGAATCCACGAACTGGGGTTTGATCAGGGAGTTGCAGTTATCCTGACAGATTGGAAAAGTCAGATGAGGCACAGTGGGAGCCCATGGAGAAAGGGAGATGGACTTGTGACGCTGATTCCTCTCTCTTCTCTTTTACACATCCTAAAAAACCCTTTCCCCTGATCTTTTAGGCTGAGGATGGTACCCGGGCTCTGCTCAATGCTCCCCCTCACTCTTTTAGAAGCCCTTCAAAGGGAGATGTTCTCTCTTCTCTGCCCCCTGGATATCTTTCCCAAAAGGACAGGGTGTTTTCTGGACGGTCACAGGAACAGGAACGTGGTGGGAACAGAGGCTCCAAGGCTGTCCGGGTCCATTTGGGTTTCGCCTCTGTGGCTGGATTCTTGGCTATCTCACGGGGAGTGATTCATGCCTGGGCCTTTCTTTGTGGCAGGGGTTTGTATAACAGCTCCCTGTGATGTATAATAAGAGCTGAGTGAGTGATGAATTCTTCCCTCACTCGGGATATTTATAGCTTTTTCTCTTTCTCCTCCAGCGAGTCACCTATTTTCGCACGGCTTGTGGGCGCTCCGTGTCAGCAAGGCTCCAGCTCCTCTGCCAAGGCTGGGGGAGACTGGCCAGAGGGTCCAAAGTTTCTCAGGACTGGGATGGTGCATTTTAAGATCCCCTCGTGTGTGAAATCAAGCTAAAAACCACGAGACTTCACAGTTCCCTCTTTATTTTCCATGGCTCCAAGGGTCACGTTTCCCATCTGCTCCTCTGCAGACGGGCGGGCTCACGTTTTCCTTCTCCCTTTGCATGGGAGCTGGATCTCAGTATTCCATTGTGGAAGCTGGGATTATATTGGGATCATCGCTCCCAGGGTGCACCACTCTGACCAGAGCAGGTGGGATGAGATCCAGAGCATCCGGCGTGGGTCGGTCACCGCTCTCATGATCTCACATGACATGGATCAGCGTGGATTTTCACCAGGAGCTTATTCTGAATAAGCAAGCAGGGCTGCCTGACTACTCCTGTGTCCCAAAAACCTGTCTGGATGCTTGTTTTCACCTGGAGGGCTCAGGAAAGGGGAGCAGGTCACCAGCTGAGTCTCCAAGATGTCCGTCCATCCATCCATCCATCCATCCATCCATCCATCCATCCATCCATCCCCCCACGAGCAGGATGGATGGATGTGTGGGCTCACGAGGAAAGCTGGAGCCACAGGGATGAACGCTTGCACAAGGGAGCTTCCAGCCTTGGGGGGGGTCTCCTGTCTAAGCAGGAAAGAAATTACATCTTCTAAAACATTTCAGAGCCCTTTGTAACGTTCTTCAAGGAGGTTTTTGTGTCTCCTTCACCTTCCATCACAGGAACAATAAAAAAAAAAATAGACTAAAACCGAAGCAAAATGGTATTTTGAGTGCTTTTTTTTTCTATACCTCACCCACTGCTTCTGTTTTTTCCCCCCCACATTTTCCGTTTTTTGTTGTTTTGTTGGTTTTTTCACCCTGACAGAGGACAAGCAAGTGACTTCCCCACCGTGGGTACTTTCAGCTCCCCTTTCCCTGGCCATCCCCCATCTCCAGGCTGCTCTGGAGTCCAGGTTATCCCTCACCCCCCTCCCTCTCCCGGGGGGTTTTCCTTGTACCATCCTCCTGCAGCTCTGTGCACTTGTGCCCTCCTCCCCTTCCCACAGCCTGATTTATGGGGTTTATCTTTGCCGTTTATGCCGCACCTGATTGCGGTGACCTCTGCTCCCTGCATAGCTCGAATTCCTTAAAGGGGGGGCTGTGGGCCACCGGGAGGGCTTTTTCCTTCCCTGGGACACTCCAGGGCCCAGCGAGGCCAGGACAGGAATCTTGGTTTTCCTGGTCTCATCAGCTCTTCCCTTTCCCTTCCCAGCCCCTGTGCAGGATCTCTCAGGAACATGGGGATCACCCCTGGTGGAGCCAGGGCTGCTCAGACAACAGGGGGCTGGAGAATATCCCCAATTCCTGAGGGTGGTCCTGCAAGTGGGGAAGCTCATCCCCCTGTGGTCTGTGGGAATCGTGCTTTGTTGGGAATTTGAGTCTCCCAGAAGAGAGTGAAAAATGGTCACTGGAGCTGGATTTATTTAACCTGCAGGCAGTGGCAGAGCACCCACCACTCCCAGCACCCCACTGCAAGCAGGGACACAAAGTGTGGGCACAGGGATCCGAGGTTTTTTCCATCTGGGAATGCATCCTGGCTTTGTCACCGCCCGCTGTTACCCTGGACACAGCTTTAGGGCCGGCTCTGCGTTGGACGTCTGCGATGCCAAGAACGGAGCCGGCAGGGTTTGTCTAATCTGGGATGGGTCTCACCAGACCCTCTTCTCACAGGGGTTTCCCACACTTGCTGGTGTTTAAGGTCTCCTTTTTTCCTCGGGAAAGGAGCAGGAGAACATGTGATTTTTCACTCTGCACTCCTGGAATTATGTGGCTCTCCATCCCATCCCATCCCATCCCATCCCATCCCATCCCATCCCATCCCATCCCATCCTCAGGACAGCGATCAGAGGTCCTTGTTACAGACACAGTGTTGGGGTGCAGCTCTCAAAGTGGGGAGCTTCAGGACAGGGATGAGCTGAAACCTCTGGGAGAACAGGGTTTTTATCTCCAGCTCTGATGGGGACTCGTGGGTGGGAAACCTCAGCCTGCTGGGGCTTGGTCACTGCAGTCACCCTCTATTTCCTCTGACTGCCCTACTTTACTCATTAGGACAACTTTTGATGCAAGTCCTGCTGTTAAAACCACTTCCAGCAGGCTGTTGCAGAATCCTGAAACAGGAACAAAACTCAGGAGTTAATTTTTAGTTTGGTTTGGTTTTCTTTTTTTTGTTTTGTTTGTTTTAATGCTAAGTACTGGCTTCTTTCCAACCTGCTGCATCACCCAGGAGGCTGCGAGTTCCCCCTCTGACATCTGAGAGGGAAGGTGGGGAAAAATTATCCCCAGGATGTGGAACTTGGGCTAAACCATGAAATACCACAAAGCTTCAGATAAAATTCCCAGGAGCTGGAATGAAAGGGAAGGCAAGAGGCAGAGTGCTCATGATTCTCCCTGCATTAATCCTCTCTGCAGCTGGGCAGGAGAGGATCTTGTTGGAGGTGTTTGGGACAGGAATGTGACAGGAAACACTTGGAAAGCTGGAAATGAGGGTTTGGATTTCAGCTGGAGCACGAGCAGCCAGGTTAGGGAGGTGCCCCAGCCTACGTGACTGGTTTGTGGTGATGATTGATAGCAAACTGCCCTGGCAGAGCTCTCACTGCAATAATTACACATCTGCAAGCACCCTGAAGTGATTCATTACTGCCTGACACACTTTGGGAGCCGAGCTGGGCTCAGGGACCCCCTCCCCACCCATTTTTCTACCCTAGGAAGAGCCTTTTGCTCCCTTTTCTTTATAACTGGGGGTGACTGAGTCGATGTTGGGAGAGCAGCATCAGCTGAGGTTGTGAGAG
>VZTX01002600.1:0-47921 GCA_013400915.1 Pardalotus punctatus | reverse complement strand
CTAAAAATCCTTAAGGCATCAAAGCCACAGAGCATGGTGGGAGTCTGGATTAGTAACAGGTCCCAGGTTATTGTGCTTAAGCTTTGCTTGTGGGGGAACGGGATGACAGCGATGCTGGCTGGGGTGGACGTTGCTGGCTCTTGTGGTTTCCCTGGGATGAGTTTCGTGGAGAAAGTTGTATTTCCCAACATTTTCTGCAGGCACTTCCCCTTGAGAGGTGCCTGTGGATGGGTCACTGCCGCCCTGGGTCACAGGGCTGCCTGCAGACTGTTTTTGGTGGGCTCTCCCTGAAGGGCACAGCCAGGATGTCCAGAGGAAGGTGAGCAGCTCACAGGAGAGCCCAGAGCCAAGGGATGGGGGTGCTCCCCAAAAGCAGTGTTAGACCTCTGTCAGCAGCAAATCCAAAGAAAACCCTCACACCCAGACAGTCCAAGGTGGGTATTTTCACCCTCAACCAGAGCAGGACACAAGAACCATTCCAATTTGCTCTGCTTCCCAGGACGGAGTTCAGAATATGGAAAGGAAGATTAAAGCAGGAGGCCAAGGGCTGGTGTGTCCCTCCAGCCGTTGCTTCTTGTGTTTGTTCTCCAGGGTGGAGCTCTGTGACTTTACTGCTGCATTGAAGGGATTTAGCAAGAGGTAACAAAGTTGGCTTGGTCAGGAGAGATTGTACTGAGCCTTTGAGTGGATGTTGGAATATGTGCTGGCGGTGTGGTGATTATAAAGCCATAAAGTGGAACTTCCAGCTCCGTGAAAGCAGATCCAGCTTGGTAAGAAACACAACTTGTGGATTCATGGATTTAAAAGTAATAATAATTCCTAGTAGAGTCCCTGCAGCCTGGCACATGGCTTCAGGCATGGTTTAACCCCAGCCAGCTGCTGCTCACTCCTCCCCTCCGCTTCCCTGGTGTTGTGGGAGGAGACTTGGAAAAAAGGTAATCCCATGGGTTGAGACAAGAATAGTTTAATAATTGAAATAAAATATAATAATATAATAATAACATAATTGTAGTGCAAAGAGAGACAACAAGAGAGAGACAGAGCACTGTATCAGCTGTTAGGGAGAAAATAAATAAAAATAAATGAAAAAAATAAATACTTAAGAACTCAGTCCCAGGAAACATAGCCACGTTAGTCCACTCTGGTCTGGTCGTAGGGAGAGTAAGTTATTTGTATGGAATTCCACTACTTAAATGTTTTAGGCATTGTGTCTTCTGATAGGGACCCCTCTCCTTTTCAGGATGGTAACAGTCTGCTCTCAGAGATCTTTACAGAAACGAATCTTTTCTACGAAAGCTTATCTGGTCCAGAATGGAATTGGACCTGGAAAAGCGTCCCTGAGAAGCCAGTGGTCAGTCCTATCACCTTGGTCATGGGTTTCTCCTTCAGCCCACATCCCTATTTCCATGTGCCATGGAAGTTGTAGGCTCTTGCTGGCCATCATGTGGGTGCTGCTTCCTGTAGTTTCACGTCATTTTGGACAGCTTCCACTTTTATGCTCAGGGATAATTCAACCGAATCTCAAAATCTTACCTTTTTCTTTTTTTTTAAAGGACAGAATTTTTGTTTTCTGGCCAGCTGCATTTTTACGTTCAGAAATGCAAACCCTTTGCCTTGTTTAAATAAGAGTTAATGAAAACCTTCCAATGGCTTGGCAGCCTTGCAGTCTGTGTCTTGGATACAATAGGCAGCTTGTGTTCAGTTCAGAAGTTAATGGACATCTGGGGCAGTTCCTAGGCTGCTGTCAGACAGAAACCCATTCCTGGACATTTTGATCTCATAGGAAAGGTTTAAATTAAAATTGGGGGTTTGTTTCCCCCCTCAATAACTTTTCCCTTAAACACGGAGTCTTTGTTACATTCTGTGCTTCATTTATTGCCTTTCTTCTGCTTTTCTTTTCCAGGACTTTTTCCAGCAAGTGAAAAGAACACAATTGCAAACATGCTCAAGACATTGCTAAACCACATGTAATTTAAAGAGGAAATTAGTATTTTGTTGAATAAAGGAAAGTAGATAAGCTCCTACTTGGGAACTAAAGAGCTCCAAACTTCTAGAGGGCATCTCCTGCCCCAGGCAGGGTAGCTGCTAGAGGAGCTTATTGTGTTTGAGATGCTGAAATGTTTTGATGATGAGCCAAAAAATGGGTGCTCTTTAAATGTTATCATCCATTCTGGTGCCAGAGACCTTCTCGCTGGAGGAAAACACAGAAATAGTTTGAATGTGGGGCTGGAGTTTGGTTTTGATCTTGCGTTTGAATTGCTGTGTAATTGCCCCTGTGTTGTTGATTTGTGGCTGAAGTTTGCCCGAGGTCTGGACAAACCTGTTGAGGTAATTGGGGCTGTTTTTATCCCGCTGGCCCACGCTGGGTGCCTGAGTGCCTCCAAAAAAAGCCATTTCTTGGCTGGAGAGGCCCCAGCTGCGCAGAGGGCGCAGTTCAGATGTGGAGCCGGTGGATTTCTGCCAACCTTCACCCCTGCCAAAGCTGAAGCACTGAGTGACAAATGTGTCACAGTTCAGCCAAAGCATCCTGCACCCGGCCAAGGCTCTGCAGCCTCGTTACACTAACGAGCTCGGTGGTGTTTGTGGACAGGTTCAGTGATGCACGTCCCTTCTGACAGATCACCACTGAAATGGAAAGATTCTCTGCAGATTGTGGCTCTTCAGTTCCCCTGAAATCAACCACTGCTTTCAGCGTTCGATCTCTTTTTGTGTTGGTAAACAAAAGAAGGACTGGAAATACTTTTGAGGAGTTGGTTTTCGGCGTAGTCTGTCACTTACAAGGGATGAGAAAGTGGCTCAGTGTAACTGAAACACTTCTGTTGAGAGCTCACACCCAACAATAATTACATAAATTGTTCTGGTGCAGAGATAAGGTATATTTGAACCAGAGGTATCTTGGTTCTATCATCTTCTTGTTAATGGCAGTACAACAAAGTCATTTTACATTCCCTGCAAGGAGGTATTTATCTACCACATTTAAGATGACACATCAGATGGCGAAATCCAAGTTGTGAATTTCCAGTAGGTTTGATTAAAACCAAGTTCCCCGTCACCGTACTGAAGGTTCTATTTTAGACTGAACTTGTGTAACTGTGTTTGCATGTGGTGCATTCAAATCCTTAGGTACAAGTGGATATGTGGATTGTGGCATCCAGAGTCACAGGTGGAAAGCATTGCTTGAGAGGTTTCCAAGAAAACCCGATTCCTACCTGCATGTTCAGTACATTCCTTTTGCCTTTGTTTAGAATAGGGAAGTAATTAAAGTTGGAAGCGTATGAATAAGAAGGACAAAGTGTTAGTCATAAATGGAGGGGATTTTCCCAGGTCAGTGTAAGGTTGATCTAAATCTGATCATTTTCTCCAGTGCTGGCCGAGTTCTCAAGTGGAGGATTTTGCCTCAAGAGCATTGTCTAGCAGAGGCACTCTGGGCTGGGTATGCCTGAGGAACATCGTGTTGTCAGCACCTGTAATTGAGCCTTGGCAAAAACAGAAACACAAGGGGTTTGCCTGCTACAAAATGTGTGTCCAGCTCTGAAATACAGGAGGGCAGAAATCTTTCTTTTTTAGATCCTACCCAGTATTTATAGCTGTACTCAGCCCTTTTCACAGATTAACCACAAGTGCTTGGGATAGGTATTTTGGGAAGGCTCTTCCTCGGGCCATGTGCTGCCTCCATCACGGTCTGGACACGACTTCATCCAAGCAGATGTTCCAGTTGGCAGCGCTTCTGCCTCTCTGTTAATAAATGTGTCTCGTCCTTCTTCCAGGATTCAAACCTCACGATCCACACGGATAATCCAGACCTGACCCCGTGTTTCCAGAACACCATCCTGGCATGGATCCCCAGCATTTACCTGTGGAGTGCTTTGCCCTTTTACCTTCTCTACCTGAAGCGCCACAAGCGGGGGTACATCGTGCTGTCCGTGCTCAGCAGGTTCAAGACGGTGAGAGCTCTTTTAGGGTTCATTTTTATTAGTTCAGCATCCACAGAAGTGCTGCAGTAGGGTTTAGACAAATTTCCCTCTGTGCTGCAGTAGGGTTTAGACAAATTTCCCTCTGATTTGTTGTGTTCAAGAGCTTGCTTATAGGAATAAACAGTGTACATATGGATTTCTGAGGAAGGAAATCCATCCGAGCCCACCTTTCTGGGTAGAGGGAGGAATTGATTGCTCTGCCTTGAGTAATCCCCCTTTGTGAGCCAAAACTGTGCTTCTTGACCCTTGCTTAAGATTTAAACCACTGAAAGCTGGGGGAAAAAAAAAAAAAGAAAATAAGAAGACCCCCTAAGGTTGGTCTGGTGGGAATTTCATTTCACTGTGAAAGCACAAGAAGGGTTTTTTTTAAGCCACTCTCCCCATGCAATAGCAATGTGATTTCATCTGCACCTCATGCTTAAGAGGTTTGTGGTGTCAGCAGCCCCTCAGGTCTGTGTGAGCTGAGTCTAGGAAAAGCAAGGAAGTCGCTTTCCATACTTTCCATAGGCCATTAGAGAACTGGGAGAAAAATACCAAGCTTTTGCTTCAGGGCATGTCTGCCTTTACTGTGGATGCTGCCTGTGTTTCCCTTCAAAACTGAAGAGAGGGGAAAAAACCTGGCAAGTACATTAATCTTTCTGCTGATTGTGATTGCAAATCCCTGAAAAAGCAGTTGAGATGAGATCTGGTTGGAGTGCAGTGGGACAGTTCATCAGACTGCAGCTGATCAGTGCTGTTATTGTTTACACAGCTTTGTTTTGCTGGGAATCTGTGAATCTGAATGGGGATTTTTTAGCTCTCTGACTGCCCCTGGAGAGGAGTTTACCAAATGCTGTGTCTGTTTGCCTCCTCTCAGCTGTTTGGTGTCCTGCTGTGGTGTGTGAGCTGGGCAGATCTCTTCTACTCCTTCCACGAGCTCCTGCAAAACAGAGCCCCTCCGCCGGTGTATTTTGTAACTCCTCTGGTCGTTGGCATCACCGTGGTTCGTAGCTGTTTCTGTTCGTTGTGACCAATATAAATAACATTTTCTTACACAGATGAAGGATGAAAAGCCCCTTTGCATCCATTGCCTTATCCTGACCTCTTTTAACTGAATTATTAGTATTTGTATTACTGAAGCAAATTTTGTGACTGAAAAGGCCAGAGTCACAAATCTCTCTCTCTAGTAGATTAAGGTGTGTAAATTAAAATATTTATAATGGGGAGATTGTTCTGCCTCCCAGTTTGCTTTCACCTGTTTCTCCAGGCTCGTGATCCAGGTCTGGAGAGAATTTGGATATGACTTTGCCTGAATAGGGAGATACAATAGAGCATGGCTTGTGCATTGTTCAGGATTGTACTGATTGGACTTTGTAAAGCTGTGTCTATTATTGTTCCTGCATTAAACAAAACAAGTTGGCTTTGCCTAGGATGGCAAACAGGCATGTGGTTGTTTTATGAAAAATAAAGCAGTAAAATTTGCCTGTTAAATTTTTTAATTCCCTTGGTTAAATTTTTGTTTTTTTAATTTCGTTTCCTAGACAAGTCATGACGGTCCATCTGGGCTGGAGAAAGGGCAGCTCCTACATTTGTTTAAAATGCTTGTCGTTGGTAATATTTAGTTGTTCCTAGCCCTAGGTGCACAGGTTTGGAAATGGAATTCTGGAGACGAGGGTCTGCAAACAGCAAGACAAATTATTTCACTGTTATTCGCTGCTCTCTTTAGGTGAGAGAGGTTTTGCCCTTGACCTCTGTGAAGTCCCGGTGGGCACAGAGAAGTCCTGCTGTCCTTCAGTCCATGGTGGCTCTGAGAGTGCAGAGGGGGACAAGTGGGATGGGGCTGCGTTCACGTGTTCCTGTATTTACTTTTACAGCTCTTAGCCACACTGCTCATCCAGTACGAGAGGCTGAGAGGAATTCAGTCCTCTGGAGTGCTCATTATCTTCTGGTTCTTGTCTGTGCTCTGTGCCGTGGGGCCTTTCCGGTCAAAGATCATGACTACAACAGCACAGGTAACGAGCCAGCCTTGTTAGCACTCGGAGAACAGGAATTGTAGCATCCGCATCTCTGTGAAAAGAATGAATCACCCCAGTTTGGAGGCAGATCTGAGCCCAGGTTTTGCCAGAGAGAAAGAGGAGTTTGGTCCTGTTGCCTTGACTCAGATCTGTGTAACTAGACGGGAGCTGAGTTTCTCAGGCAATGTCAAAAAGCAGTTTTTGCTTAGCCCAGGGCTATACTGGAAACCTGATAGACATGAGAGAGCAATACCAACACTGTGGATATGTCAACAGACTCCTGCTTTTTTTTATCTCTTTCCCTTTTGCAGCCTTTTGCTTACATAGGCAGGGGTGGTAATCAGAGAGGACACATTTTAATATGCAAAGTTCCTTTTTTTTTGCTTAGGCAGCTTGGCCACATTAGACAGCTCCGTGGGTTTCCTTGTGTCGGTGCCTGATGTGCTGAGGGCAGCGTTTGGACTCCACTGGAGCTGCAAATAGGGAACAGAAACTTGGAGGGAGAGGAAAGAAACCTGGGCTGTTATGACTCCTGTTTGAAAACATAGCAGGTTCTCCCACAGCAAGAAACTTGTTAAGTTTTTCACAGAAACAAATTTCACTAAGTAGGGCAAGGCAGATTGTTCCAGTGATTAGATCATCAAAGGCTGGGAGAGAAAAAGAGTGCTTGGAAAACGTTAAGGTGATTGCTTCTCCTCAGTGAAATCAGTGTTGATTCTCTTTGGTGATTTCTTGTTTTTATTCTTGCTTTTTTGTAATATTAGCAGCCTTATCCTGTTAACGAGGATTTTCCTGTACCAGGCTGTTGTAAATATTCCAGCAGAGATTGAATTAAACCTTAAATGAGAGTCTGGGCAGAACTTTGTCAGATAATAGCTGCAATCTACTGAGACCATTTCAAACACCACTTAGAGGCAGTTTTAAGAAGTCAAAATAAAGGACTATCAATGTTTGAATCCGTAATCATGTTGAAGCTCTGGGTGCAGAGCCTTAGAACAAGTCTGGGGAACATTTCTCCTCCTGTGACTGCCCAGAACCAAATATTCCTTCTCTGGCACTTGAGGTTTAAACATTTTAAGTGAACAATGAGGGCGTTCAGAGCGACATTAGGGCATGAAGGAGCTGTATAAAGGGCATACCCTCACAGCAGGAAGTTTTAGGTAAACTGCAGACTCATGATTAGGAAAGGAAATATCTCCAGAGCAGATGGAACTCTTGTTATGCAATGCAGTGGTTTTTCTGCAGCCTCTTCGGAAAGTATTTAACACTCACTGCTTGTCAGTGACAAGATGTTAAAGTGAAAGGATGTTCTCTGATCTGGGTTGACAATTCCTGTGCTCAAGACATGATCTTGCGAGAGCCCCCAGAGGTAATTTAAAAGAATGTTATGTAGACCTGATTCCAGAGGGTGTCTGCATGCAGTGAAGATGTATAAGCACTTTGAACTTGACATAATTTAATGAAAAGCTTGGAGATGAGCATGTTCGTAGGCACTTGTCAGAGTATGAACATACTTTTGTGAGATAATTCCTGCTAGGAACTACTTTGTGGTATTCAACTGTGGAGGAAGAAAGGAGTTGCCAAAAGAATCTTTGAAAAAGGAGAGAGAGAGAGAGAGTATTGGGGAGCTTGGAAGTACAATAAAAACAATCATTTACTGTGTTTCTTTTCCCTCTAGGGCCATGTAAATGAAAGGTTCAGGTTTACCACGTTTTACATCTACTTTGCTTTGATAATCATTGAGTTGATACTTTCATGTTTTAAAGAGAAGCCTCCATTTTTTTCCCCTGTTAATACAGATGCTGTAAGTATTTTTCGCTTCCCTTTATTTGAATTTTACAGACTATATGGTGTTTTGAGAGTTCCACTGAGAGTACTTGTCATTGAAAGCGGCTTTGGATTGTCATAGAGATGGCAGCACTTAGTGACCCTCTTACAAAACGCTGGGTATGGAGAGTAATTTTGGGGTTTGGAGCCTTTTTCCATTATCTGTGCCATCAGAAATGGTTGGAAGCTGTGTAGTGAAAGCAGCTCTCCTGCTTACTGCTTCACAGCAGTGTAAATTACATTTATGAGCATTGAAGTGTAGTATTAATTATTTCAAGAGGGGTTTCTTGAGGATATGGTGGTCTGCTTGCTTAACATTCATCTTGAGTTAGTGATAATCCATGAGGTTTGTCTTAATAAATGAGTTCTATATGTGTTGAGAATAGATATGGAAAAACATTAATAACAGAAGATATTAGTGGTGTCACAGGTTAAATTTCATCTCCAATTCATAAAATAGTCTCTGTAATTGGATTTATGATTGAACCAAGCTGAGAGAGAAGTTGAGTTCATGTCTTAAAATGAACACCTCAGAAAGTGTAGAATGACATTTCACTTTATAGGTGTGATTTAAAAGCAGTATATGAAGCCATTTTTAGAGATAAAAGGAGTTCAGTGTGACATGGCAAATGAAAATAATCCATTTTATGTCTCATTAGGACATAGGTATAGACATGTAATGTACTCTGTAATATGCCAAAACTATCAAAGTCGACTGTTGTCATATTAAAGTAATGGTAAATGTCTTGCTTTATTTATTTTGGTTCCCCCCCATAACTTCATTATAGAATCCATGCCCAGAGTTGAATTCAGGTTTCCTGTCAAGATTGACGTTTTGGTGGTTCACAAGGTGAGTTTCTCTCTTCAGGCTGTTGGACAGCTGACAAACCCCAACCCTGCTTGTGATCTGTGCTGCACAGAGTGAGCGGTAGAGATTTTCCCTCTGTGAGGAGCTGATGTTGGATGCTCTTTCATCCCCAGTGGTGTCAGCACTTTGAGCATTCGCCTTTTTAGAAACAAAAAGCCCCAACTTTTTCTCTGCAGAGCAGTGGCAGCAGCTGTGGCATGACAAATAGGATGTGCAGCCTGGTTGTGCTCAGCACACGCTGGGATAAAACCTAAACCAAGATGCAGCTCTGGGCTCCACAAGATTAATCGTGGCAGCCTTTCACCCAGCTGAGGGTGCATTTTGTTTCCTGCTGAGGTTCATGGGTGAATGCTTTTTTATAAGGACATTTTCCGTGCAGAACGGGAGGTAAACTGGGTTGTGTTTACAAATGACTGCCACCAGCTGAGGCTGCTGACAAAAGGTGAGTGTATTAAAGATGCAAATTTGAGATTGGGCTGCTACTCTGTGATAAAGACGTGGAACAGCTGTCAAAGGTCGTGTTAAGACCCAGTTTTTTCACAGTGGTTGGGATCTTCATTCTTCCATCCATGTAACTTTATTGTCCTGGTAATAGCCCTGGAAGGTTCTTTTTAGTGAGAGGGTGAGATCTTTCTAAACTTCCAAAATGTTCAGCTTCACTGAGAATCTTGGCAACTATGATGTTTGTATCCCATGATAAAATTCCTCTTACAGTTGAGGAACTGTAGTTTTCAGAGAAATCCCATTTTCCTTTGACTCTGGTGAGCTTGCATTTTGTTCACCTCTGACAGTTATTCCAGATAGGCTTTATTATTTTCACTTCTAAAGCTTCACTGTTTCCGTTTAACACCACGATTTCATCCAAATGCTTCTGGTAGTTGGTTTTTATTGTCTTTTTTTTTAATTCTGAAGTGGTGTTTACAATAAAATACATGTAATCAGAAATACGTCATGTCCTTTCCTTAATTGCAAACATCAATAAAAGGAACAAAGGGTGATAATTATTCTCCCATCTCCCTTTCTGTGGAGTATCTTCTTGCTTTTGTTAGCTTAATAGTCCTAGAGTTACTGGCAATGTTTTAAGTACTGTTTTCCAAACTGAATTGGCCTTTTTCTCCATATGTGCAGCATGGCAATTCACGGGTACAAAAGGCCCCTGGAAGAGAAAGATTTGTGGTCGCTGAACGAAGATGACACTTCCAAAACCATCGTGCAACAACTGAGTAAAGAGTGGGGGAGAGAAAAAGCAGAGTGCAAGCAGTGAGTACACGAGCAAGTCTGCAAACAGGGATCGATCCGAGTCCTTTCAACATTCATAGGTCATTCATCCGTGAAAATGAGACAGCTAAAAATGCACCCACTTCTTCAACCTTTCTGTTCTTAATAGTCAGATTTGGTTATTTTAATATGTCTAGGCAGAGGCAAGCAGGAGCCCTGTGGGGCTGGGGTGCCACCAACACATTTTTTAGGTGCCTAAAATCTCCGTGGGCAGGTGGTGCCACTTCCCATGTGGAGAAGGGCTGGAGATGTGTGAGGAGAAGCTGTTGAGTTGGTTGGGTTGTGGAAAATGAACAACTTTTCACCGCTGAGCTGGTGGTTGCCTAACTGTGTAATTGCATCCCTCCCAGGCATGTTGGAGCACAACTTCTGGGCACATAAACCAGAAGGAATTCCTCATCATCTCTATCGTGAGTTTTTTGGCCTGGCAGTATTTTTAGCCTCAAGGCTCTCAGCAGTGAGCAAGTCTTCACTTCCCAGCAGTAATGATAGGAAATTCAAAACATGTGAAAGGCAGGAGGGGAAGAGATCCCACTTTATTGCTGAGACCCTATTCCTGTTGCCTAGGAAATTAGCAGCAAAATGCTCCTAATCTCTGATGGAAGTGGGATGAGGGTCAGATCTTCATATAGTTATATCCCTGCTGGAGAGGATTTCCTTCTTATTGCATGTTCTGTCCTAATCTGATCTAATCTTAAGAAATTATCTATTGTGCAACTCTATTTCCTTCTCCCACTGGTTTGTGTCCAAAATGTTCCCAAGCAAATAGATGTGATAATAGTGTGTTTCAGATGAAAGATGTCAATAAGGAGGAGGCCTGTGCTTCCATTTCCTTTCATTGTGGAGATTTCTTCTCCATGTGGAGGCTTTCCTCTGTTCTCTTCTGTGCATGTCTGTGCCAGATTGGAAAGACCCTATTATGTGATAATATTAGGAGAGAGTTGTAATTTTCTTGGCGAGGCTAAATATGATGCGGAGAGTTCCACTTCGCAGCTGAAATTTGAAATATCTCCAGCACTAACACCAGCAGCTGTCCACTAGTGCTCTGTGTGGGTGTGTTATGGTTCTACTTCAGGGTTTACTTTTGGATTTTTTTTATTTTATTTTTTGTTTCGTTTTCTCAATGTCTCTGTTTTTATGGTGTGGAATAACGTGCATTGTCTGGGTTCTGGTCTTTTTGCACAGACATAAATCTTATTCCCCCAGGCTGTTTTACAGTAAGAGCACGGCCGCCATGCAGGAGTGCCTGGGATCCAGCAAAACTTTTGCTAGGAAACCAGAAACCGTGCCTGGAGTTTTGTCAGGGGATTCATTGCATTTTGGAAATTATTCCTACAAACTGGGGCCAGTTGGCAATGAATTTAGCCATAAATTATGACTCGTATTTAGCTCAGGTAAAATTCTGTGGCAACTGTATTAATGATTCTAAGATGGGGAAAAGAGCAAAAACAAAGCAAATCACTGTGCTCCAGATTGCTGGGTTTCACAGAACTCTAAAAGCTCTGCTTATTCCTCAGTTATAAGTAGGTATTCTCTATTACTTCGTGTCAAATAACATTAATGGTAGTTGTTTGTGAGCCATTAATACTTTTTTTTTTCCTTTTAACTCTCATTAAATCTGCTCTGAACAAGCTTTTGTGACATTAAAAATGCTGTGTCAAGTTGTGCACATATTGAAAATGTCATGAAAAGTATTTGCAGCGTACATAGCAGTAATTTATTTTTAAAAACTTAATCACTTGCAGCTCTGACACAGCTAAAGCTTTACACTTGTTTTGTGTAATGATTATCACATTTTGTTGTTCCCAAACCTTTTTTGCTTCACAGCTGTCTTGTGAGTTACTGTTAAATAATTGCTAAAAATGAATTTGTTTCTAATGAGTTGCAGGAGAGACCAGCATGGAATTAAACTGTTATTATAGATAATAAAGCACACAAAGAATATTTTTCCTTTCTTTTCCTCTCCTTGCTTGTACAGCTGAAGTTCCTACTCACTCTCTTTACTGATAAGTTTCTTCTGAGAGAGTTTAGAGCTGTGCTGGATGGAGAGAACTGGAATGTCTTTTCCCTGATTTTGAGTTAGCTTCTGATTTTAGAGACTCCTTACGAAGACATATTGAAGATGCAGGGCCTTGTCAGCACCGTTGAGAAACTGAGTGTTTTCCCATGAGATAAGTCAGTACCTATTATCTGCCCTGCTATAAATAATGGCAGCCAGACCCATGCTCTTTGCTTTGATAAAAAGCTGGGTGTGAGCAGTCCCACATGCTGCTGAAAACCTGACCTCACCTAACTACGAGTAGTAAACACTAAAAGTGCATTTTCTCCCTTTGGGACTCTTAGCTGCAAAAGAGAACCATTGCTTTGCTGTTAGCTCAGCGTAATAAACATTTTTAATAGCACAAAGCCAGGGGCAAGTAGTCTTGTTTCTTCAAATCCTTCAATGAGTTTAACAGTCTGGTTGCCAGAAAAAAAAAGGCTTTGCTCATAAACTCT
Organism: Pardalotus punctatus; assembly: GCA_013400915.1. Classification (NCBI taxonomy): domain Eukaryota; kingdom Metazoa; phylum Chordata; class Aves; order Passeriformes; family Pardalotidae; genus Pardalotus; species Pardalotus punctatus. The sequence goes on along the minus strand of VZTX01002600.1, from coordinate 35,484 downwards.
CCAGGTTTGATCTGGAAGACAAAGACAACACTGTTTGTTCTTGTCTGGGGGGAAAAAAATAAATTGTCTGGTTTAGGTTCTCCCCCTGCCCTCAAACTTTATTGCAAAGACATTGGGATTTGCAAATGGCTTTTTCTGAGAGGACATGGACAAGTTTCTACGTGTGGACTGTTAGCTACGGTGATCACAGTGAGTGCTCGCAGGCTGTTGGAATTATTTGATTCTGTAGCCAGCCAGCTCCAAAAAAATCTGCAGAGTCTTTATGAAAAATCATAAATTCAACCTCACTTGGTAGTATTTACAAGTTATTTTTCAAATGCCTTCTGGTAAGTCTTCACTCTTTCTAGGGTGTCTTTTCCATCTGTTTTTTCTTGTAAAGCTTATGTGCCCCAGACTAATTTCCTTCTCCCTGCTCCACCTGGACTTAGCTTTCCTGTCTGACATTCAGGAAATTGTTCTCTAGTCCCATAGCCCCCAGGAAACAACAGAAATCTGATATTTGCTGGTGGAAAAGTTGCCAGGCTGATGTTTGAGAGCAATTCATGGAAGAGATAATTTCCCAGAGTACACCCTTTGTCGATGGGCAATAGAAGTCAGGCACCTAAACCCCAAAGGGGCTTCTACAAAACCCACCTGGAGCCCCAGAGAGCAGTTCGGGCACATTGGGCCCATTTCTCATCAGTCAGTCTAAAAGAGCATGTGGAAAAATCACTTTGGTTAGATTATTTGGCAGAGGGAGAGAGGCAAAAAGTACGAAAGGAATCACGGAATCCTGGAATCATTAAGGCTGGAAAAAACCTCTATGATTAATGGGTAACAAAATGGATGCAGACAAACAGGGTTTAAATGCTTAAATTGTCAACTGAGTAAAATTTAGGCACCTAAACCCAAGGTTTCTGACCTGGAAGAATCTGGACAGGCTGTGGTCCAGATCTTGGTGATGGCCCACCTTTGGAGGTGCTGTGGTTTGTACTCGATTTCAAGTCTCCAGGAATGCAAAACTTTGTATTTTGAGAGGGTTTCAGTGCCTGTCTTCCCAGAGGGGTTAATTCTGTTTCTGTGGAAGCAGCTGTGTGATCAATAAGGGTAAAAGTTTAGCACAGCCCTTGAGTGAACAACCAGCACAGGCTCAGAAGGAGCAGGTGACGGTGCCTTTTGTGGGATGTCCATAGCAGCTGTTGGGAGATTCCTGTACAAGGAACTGGAGATCAAGGTCAGCTCTGTCCTCTACAGAAGTCGAGCCTTCCTTTGGGCCACATTCTCATCCCATGGTGATGGTTTTCTGGCCTGTGGATTGCTGCAGAAGTACTCCATAAGTACTGTAGAAAAAAGAAAACAAGACTCAATTGCACAAGAGATCCTGAGCACACCTTGATGGTGTTGACAGTCTTGCTGCTGGTCAGGAGCAGAGCAGAGGAGGGAGGGTTTTTGGGTGCTGCTGCAGTGCTGTTCACACAGGGCAGTGCCATCCTCGCTGTCCCTTGTCTCCAGTCTCTTGTTTTGTTTCCCTAGGAAAGAGGATGTGTCATACATGAAGAACTCGAACCATGTGCTGAATCATGTTGCTGACCACCCGGAGGAAGCAGAAGTTCTGATCAGAGACAAAAAACACAACAGGAGCCCCTCCTTTCTCAAGGCTTTGTTGAGAACCTTTGGGCCATACTTCTTAATTGGCTCCTTCTTCAAGCTGGTGCAAGACCTGCTCTCTTTCGTCAACCCTCAGCTGTTGAGGTTGGTTTACTCAGCGAGTAGTTTCTGTGTGCAATCCCTGCGGAGGCTTGGCTTTGGCACGGGGTGTTTGTTTTTGAAATGCAGAGCTGATTTCCCTCAGAGTGCCACACGTGTGTGCTCCCTCACCTTCCCCCTGCAATGGGAGACAGGAGCTCTTTGTTGGACTCAGCTGTAAATTGGAGAAGCCTCACCGAAATGCACCATTTGCAAATCGCCCATCACCGGTGGGCAGCTTTGAATTACAAATTACCTCTGTGCTGCAGTCCAAAGCAATTTCTTCCCATTTCTAAAGGATTAGCTGTGAAATCCCAGCAAACACCGCTGGCTGGATCCAGTGGTCTCTGGACACCTGATACCCTCGTGTGAGGATGGTGGGCGCAGCTGTGGTGTGGCTTGATGAGCGGATGATGTGTGATGCTCGAGTATGTGGTGCTCTGGCCATGCTGCTGTCATCTGGGAAAGGTTTTGGAGCATTTAGATGAGTCCACATGCTCAGCAATGAGGATGGGAGAGGCGCAGTTGCGGTGAATTTCTGTGTGAAGATAAATTGTGGTTCTTCTAAAACAAAAGTCAAAACAGAGGAAGAGGTCATGATTTGAGGTGCCATCCTCAAATTCTCTTTGTATGAGGAACACCTTTACCTCCCATCCCCAGGGGACCAGTTGCTCAGCCTCATCCATAAAGGAATTTGCACGATCCCCACTTTTTTTTCCTCTATTAGTATTATCCTTAAAGCAAGGAATTCACCAGATAACCATTAACTAGGAAGAAAGCAACAGTGGAATTACCAGCATTTCTGTCAAACAATTATTAATGGAAAAGCACATAATCCTGTTAACGCACGAGAGAGGAATGGAGGCCACAGGTGGATGTGGGGAAAGGAAGAGGAGGAGGCTCTGCTCCTGTTTGAGTATCTCTTAAAATAACCAGAGTTCTGAGATCATGTTGTTCTGTGGGTGGTTTGTGACATACCCAGAAATTTGCTAAAACGAGGGTCTGACCCAGTATGGTGACATTTAATAGCTGACAGTCTGTCTTCTCCCTGATCCCCTGGTGAAGAGGAGGCTGCTGGCTGCCTCCTGAGAACACATTAACTGTAACCTATTCTGGGAATTTCTCACATTTGCATAAATTCCTGAGTACGTTGTCAGTGATATCTCAAGGCGTATTATGGGGAGTTTCTTCTCAAGTCTGAATTCCTACAGGCTGGGAAAATGCCCTGCTCATGGTAAGGGGAAGATGAAAAAGCCATGGCTGTCTGGCAGGCTGCATGTAAGATAGTTTTGTGTTCCTAAAAAGATGGGTGAATCCCTGGGACTGTGAGGAAGAGGTTTTCCTGGAGCTGTTCACTTGCAGTGTGGATGAATGGAGCAGTGCAGAAATGAGATCTCTCCGGACTGGAAGAAGAAAGATGTGGCAAACTCCTGCTTCTACCACAGGGCTTTGTTTGCCTGATTTGTAGTTTCCAGGTGCATTTTTCTCCTGCTGGTTGTTTGGACCATGGAGCAAAATCTCTGTACCTCCCATATTTTGAAAATTCAATACTCTGGTCAGTAGGCTGAGATCACAAATGTAATTTTTGAGAATGCTGGATGCTGCCATGTGTCACTCTGCTTGTTTACTGTGTCGCTGCAGCTCTGGCAGCGAGAGCAGCTGTGAGGAGTAAGAAAGGGCTTGTCAATAAAAGATGCTCTAGCCAGCTTAACAGTACCATTTTACAAAAAAAAACTAGGAGTGAAGAACTCTTTATGCATCCATCCGGAAGGATGTCTTTTAATTTAGTTTTTTTTGTGGGAAAGCACCCCAGGCAGAAGCACTCAGGCTGCTTGAAGAAGATTTGGGTAAGAAGCTGGTTTTGCCTGCTCTGCTGCACTGCCCTACTCTGTCCTATCATTCACCTCCTGCCCTGAGGGCAGCCTAACAGAGCTCAGACAGTGAGCCGTGTTTAAACCCTGAATCTCAGGGGAAACCAAGAGTTTCTCTTCATATTTCATTTTCAGGCTCATTTACAAATGGACTTTCTCACTGGCAGAGCTGAAGGTTTTGCTGTTGGATCTTTGCAATGTTGTTTGACTGAAATCATAACTCAGCCTGTGTCCTGGAGAGCTGTTTGCTTTTTGTGGTTGGGGAGAGGATGTGGCAGGATGCTGTAGCTGGGAGAAGCTGCGTTATGTCCCATTAAATTTGCTGGATGGTTTTTTTTTTAAATTTTTGTTTCTTTTTTCCATTTCCTTCCCTAATCTACTGACAAACAGTGTATTAATCGGCTTCATTAAGAACAAAGACGCCCCAGCCTGGTGGGGATTTCTGATTGCGGCTCTGATGTTTGCGTGTGCTGTGCTGCAGACGCTCATCCTTCACCAGCACTTCCAGTACTGCTTTGTTACTGGGATGAGGCTGAGGACTGGCATCACTGGGGTCATATACAGAAAGGTAAGGCTGGAAGCATTTTGTGGGCTGGAACAGCAGTGTACAGCCAGGCAAACGGCCTCAGTTCTCACATTTAAGGTAGATAAGGCATATTGGAGAGCAGTAGCCCCTGGAATAGAAAAGATTGGTGTTTTGGTGAGTTTTTAGGAGTACGTCTGTTATGCTTTACAGAATTTTCCAGTGATTGGTACCTTGATGTGGGTGTACTGGTAGGTTACCAAACATGCCACAGGCCACTGGTTGACTTTAAATGCTGAAAGAGGAGAGATTTAGATTAGATGTAAGAAGAAATTCCTCCTTGTGAGGGTAGTGAGGCCCTGGCACAGGTTGCCCAGAGAAGCTGTGCCTGCCCCTGGATCCCTGGAAGTGTCCAAGGCCAGGCTGGATGGGGCTTGGGGCAGCCTGGGACAGTGGAATGTGTCCTTGCCCATGGCAGGGAGGTGGAGCTGGATGATTTTTAAGGTTCCTCCCAACCCAAACCATTCCATTGTTTGGAAGAGGGAGCCAGGAGAAGAGGATGTTTATTCTGTGAGTGGATTAGACCAAACAAGGTTTTCTTCAGAGTGCTGCTGCGCCCTGCTTGAGCTGGAGATGCTCATGAGCAAAACCATCTCAGGAGGTCTTGTTATTTGGAGATCAGGAATTGGCGTAGGTGAATTCTATTTATTCTTGGTGGAGAAGCACAGTCTTGGAGAGTGTGGTTTTGCTGATAACGGAGGGTTTGTTCTCCATGTGTATCAAGATTTGAGTGCACTTAAACTCTCTCCTTTGTCAGTCCTTAGCCATCACAAACTCGGCCAAGCGCTCATCTACTGTTGGAGAAATTGTCAACCTGATGTCAGTGGATGCCCAGCGTTTCATGGACCTGATGACTTTCCTGAACATGTTGTGGTCTGCACCGCTCCAGATATTTCTGGCTTTGTATTTCCTCTGGCAGGTACAGACATCGTCATGTTTGTTGTTTTTTTCACAATTCATCTAAATGATGTGCAAGCTTTTTCTTTTTCCTTTTTTTTTTTTTTTTTATTTTCAAATTTGTCAATCCACCCCTCCACTGCGGTTTTTTTACCAACTTTAAGTGTTCTGTAGTAAAATAGTTTTTGCTGCTGTACACCCTCAGTTAGTATCTTAATTGTTTTGTTCAGCTGATAGGCAAGATGGACATTTGAAATACAACATTTCCTTTGTGTTTCCCCTGTCCTTGCTGTACTTCAATGGGCTCAGTCTTGGACTCTTGTTCCCAGTAATTGATACAAATGAGAGCTTGAGGGAAATGGTTTAGAGGCCAAACCAAATAAAACCCTGGACATAGGAAATGTCATGTGAAGAGATTATATCCTGCTATATAAAGAAGTTTTGTGCAAGTCGGTGTGAAACAAATCTCACCTGGAATAACCATCATTTTTCCTTTGCCACAGTGACATTGTTTCAGGTTTATTCTGGGTTTGGTTTGAGCACGGGCTTTCAGACTTAAAATGTTTCTGTGCAATTGATGTCTTTTACTGCATAAAACAGTAGCACCAACTTAACCATATTGATTTAGACTCCAAAGCCATTAAATGGCAGCAGCTTTGAGTTACTGCTCTGCTGGAAGCTGGGCTCTGGCAGCCAGCAGTTTGTATGCTTGTACTCACACCGAACGTACTGGGTTAATTCAGTAATTACAGTTCCCCTGGTCAGAGAAAAATCACCAGTACTAGCATAATGATAATGCCAAGTGGTTCCTGTCCTCTTTTGCCGTCTTCTCTTCACATTTTTTTGTGGAATCGCAGCACTTCACTGGGAGAAGCTCAGCTTGTCAGCATTGATTTCTGTTTCCATCACCTACTGTTGTTTTAATTTTGGCTATAGGGAACACTCCGGTACAACAACTTACTCTTTCTTTTTAAATCAAGGCTTTAGGGCCTTCTGTGCTGGCTGGAGTTGCTGTGATGGTCTTACTGATCCCATTTAACTCTGCAATAGCGATAAAAACCAGAGCATTCCAGGTAAGGATCCCAGCAGAGAAGGTGATGTTATTTGAATTGGCAGCTGTGCTGTGAGAAATAAAGACATCAGGGGATGTTAATAAGATGCCATTTGCAACAATTTACTTATGAGTAAGAATGTACTGATGTATTTAATAGCCATATCCTCTTAGTTTTTCCATAGTGAATTGCGTGCTATTTAAGGGAAAGGTGTGGCATTGAGCCAGTGGCTTCTTCATACCCCTGGAGCAGCTTTTGGGATTAGCAAGAGGTTTCTTTCGCTCCACATCCCTTCACCTGGTATCTTCCTCTAGGAGTATCAAGAGAAAAGGCAAATAAATGCTGTTCTTTAAGCTGCAAATGAATGTTTTCAGAGGTGGCAGCTAAAACTTGGCAGTTTGAGTTTTATACTAATAGCCAGTGATGTTCACTGCTAGTGAGCTGGGCCAAATTTCATTTATTGTCTTAAGGTAAAATGATCCTTTATTCCTTTTTTTGTAGTCTTAGTTGTCTCTAGTCAGGGAAAGCTGAAAAATACCAATATAACAGTGCCCTCTGGCTTTGTGCTAGAAAAAATTCTAATAAATGGCTTGTGCTATGCAGCCTATCAGACTGTTTGGAAGATTTGAATAAAAAGAATTTAAAAGTCAATCTGCTGGTGTAAAAAAAAGGTAAGAGTTGGAAAATGAATATAAATTATGACATTTAACCGCAGCCTTAGTAACAGAGTGCTATTATTACATGACTTAAAGAGGCATACAGGCTTTCCTTTAAATCTCTTGGCTGCTGACATGTTAGTAGTAACATTCCTTTTTTCCTTTGCCCATTATGAGATGCTCAGAGCTGCATAACTTGCTGTGCATGTGTGTGTGAATTTTGTCTATAAATTTGAGCAGGGATGTTTTTATTTTAATAACTGAATGAAGCACTGTATTCTAATACATAGGAAAAAAAAAACCCTAGAAGCAATCACAATTTTCAAGGGATAAGAAATACAACTGTGCAAACAAGGGGGGAAAAAAAGCCTGAAGAAATCAAAGGAAGTGGTAGGGTAGTATTTTTTGTGAAGTGCCTGAATCTTTCTTTAAGATGGTTTAAAAATGCATCCCGTAAGAGCGAAGATGAGCGGAAAGCTTTTGTACTCCTCTTTCCAGGCATTTCCTTTGATTTCTGCTGCCTTTGGAGGTATTGCCTTGCACAATAAGCTGATAACAGTCTGGCTTTCTGTAATTACGTTTTGCATCCTCTTCAGAAACAGCCCGAGGGCCAGCACAGCTGTGGGATGTGTTGAAAGCTCTCTGCAGCCCTGGCTGTGACTCTGTCTCCTGTGTTTACCAACAACCCAGGTGGAGCAAATGCGCTACAAAGACTCCCGCATCAAATTAATGAACGAGATCCTGGGTGGCATCAAGGTGCTGAAGCTCTACGCGTGGGAGCCCTCCTTTTCGGAAAAGGTCCAGGAGATACGGAAGAACGAGCTGAGAGTTTTGAAAAAATCTGCCTATCTCAACTCTCTGTCCACCTTTGCCTGGATCAGCGCCCCGTTCCTGGTAAATTGAATTTGCATGGCTCTCTAAGCTGTACAAATGCACCCTTGAAGGATAAGGCTGAGGCTTTCTGCTTGCTAATGTACATAGGAGTAAAACGTAAATACTTTTTGAAGAAATTATTCACATGCTTTGAATCAGAGTTCCCTGTTCTCGAGAGCCCTTCTGTTAATCGGTATTAAAGTATTTTGTGATAAAACCTGCCAGTGGAAGCTGGGAATAGCTGTCACAGGAGAATTTCCAACCACTTCAAAGTACTTCCCATAACAAATTGAAACTGGAATTTGAAACCTCAGAGAGATCTGTGAATAGAAGAAATAGCAAAAGAAACTTTAATTGAGTCAGTCAGGACAACATCTGTCTTTAGCTCTCATTTCTGCCTTCTTGTTACAGTGCTCTGCTTGTTTTAGTGAGAGAGGGAGTTGTTAAATTATTCTACAACCCAAAAAAGAGATTGATTTAATGTGAAAACTAAAGCCCAAATGATACATCGCCAACTCTGAAATGCTTTTTCTTCAATTTTGTCTTTTCCTCTATTTTCCACTTCATTGGACTGTGATCCCTTCTGCAGAAAGGGTTTTGGTGAATAAAACCATTCAGATAAGTCCTTGGTCAAAACTATTCCCAGCCAGCTTTTCTCGAGATCGAAGGCCCAGCCCTGCAGGAATGATCTGAACAGACTCAAGGTCCCCTAAAGTCACAGCACTTCCTTCAGTGCACGTTCCTGTTCCTGCTCACCGTGAGTTTGCTGCACAGGACGGTCCTTGCAGGGTGGATGGCCCCTGTCCTACAGCAAGCCAGCAAATAACTGGGATTTCACTCCCTTTGCTGTTGATTAGTGAATCTTGTTTGCTTAGCCTGCAGTTTACAACGGGAAAATTGGCTTGGGTGGAGCTAGGAGAAACCACAGCCTGACTGATAACTGCTTTTCCTTTTTATTTACCGCAGTCCTGTAGTTCACCTCTTGAACCCCTTAGTTCAACTGAATGTAGCCATTAGAAACCTGAAAGTTATTTTATTCTATGTGCCCTTTTTTTGGTACCAGCTTGTCCACAGGACTTGTCATTCTTGAAGCTTGTTGAAAAGGTCAGAAACAAGGAATTTTCCCTGTTTTGGGGTTAATACTTTTATTTCCAAGATGCCTATCAGGCCTGAGTGCTTTTTAAAATGTCAGAATATAACACGCAGCTTGCAGTAAAATCCCTCTCTGGCTTTCAGGTAGCACTGACAACGTTTGCTGTGTATGTGTCTGTGGATGAGAAGAATATTCTGGATGCAGAAAAGGCTTTTGTCTCCCTCTCCTTGTTCAATATCTTGAAGTTTCCCCTCAATATGCTTCCACAAGTCATTAGCAATGTTGCACAGGTAAGGAGGGCGTGGAGCACGGGTTGTTCTGAAAAACTCGAACAGAAAAAAACATATCCTCGATTTCTGGAATGCAGAGATCCCTTGCATCTGCTTGTTAGCTGGTTTTCCTTTTAATATCCTTTCTTTCCTGCTGTCCTGCTCTGGAAAGCCTGACATTTTCTTAGTGAGCCTGTCTGTGTGAATTTTGCTTCACTCAGGCAAACTCAGCTTGGTGTGAGAAATTTCACAGTTAAAAGCTTGAATTTCATCATCAGACTCATTGCAGGGAAAGAATGACTCACTGCTCAGGAAGCCCATGGGGGGAAGCTCAAGGCATTGTGCATGCTTGCTTTTTCAGTAGTAAGAGCACTCAGTCCTCATTAAAAGAATGATGAAATAATGCCACATTCTTTTCTTAGACAAGCGTTTCCCTAAAGAGAATTCAGCAGTTCCTGAGTCACGATGAGCTTGATCCAAATTGTGTGGAAACAAAAGTGATTGCACCAGGTAAAGACGTTGATATTTTTCTAAACTATGCAAATGCAACAGACATATCTGTTTTGGACCGGCTGAGTTATGAAAAAAAGGCAAAAGGAAAATAACAGTGGTAATCTTGGGTTAAACAGAAAGGAAGAAGCTGCTGCTCTGAAAAGTATGTGTTTGGTGTCCAGTCTGTGTGAAAGTCAGGAGTTTCTGGCCATATTTTTGAGCTTGCTGGGCCTGAGTTTGCATCTGCAATGTGCTGGATGCTAACAGCACTGGAAGCGGAGTGCATCCACTGATTACAGACAGCAAGGCTTGTTCAGACCTTTCACACTGCACAGATGCTCAGGAGCTTTGTGACTGGTTTTGATTTCTTCTGTTCAGAACAGTATCCCAAAACAATCGAGCAAGCCTCAAAAAAATGTGCTTTATCAAGTAACTGTGGCTTGAAACTTGTGTTGTGTGTGATGCTGTAGACAGAGGAGGAGGAATGGCTGCATGGCTGTCATGCAATTTCTCTTCCACCCCACCCCGCCAGGAGGCAAAGAAAACCTGGGGATCTCTAACGTGTTAAGTGTGGCAAGCAAAAAGCTGCAGAGAGTCAGATTTAACTTGATACATCAAACTCAACAGCATGCAGTGATCTCCTGCTGACTTGAAAGGGTTTTCTGGAATAAAGTTGTGCTGATGCTGAGCAGCACATGTTGGGAGCAGCCTCACCAGGGCAGGGTGAAGCAGGGCAGCTTTTCAGCTCCCCAGCTCTGTCAGCTCACAGTCTACAGCTTAAGCTGCAATCAGTTATTTTCTCACCAGAAATTGATGTTTTATTGCCTGGTAATAATGTGAAGTAGACATGGTAGTAAAGGGAAAAGGGCATTTACCTTAGTTTTAATAGGATCCTAGGTGCACACTCAGCAAAGGTGGAAACACACCGAGAGGCACGAGAGAGCCTCCCCATACAATGCAGACAGAGTTTTATGGATCTTGCAAATTAGCATACCTACCTAAAATCCCCCAATAAGAAACTTAATAAGTGAAGCAATCGTCTCCTTATTCTAATTTACCCCCTCAAGTGAGACTGCAGCCTAGCTTGCAAGAAAATGTTTCAGAGGGGAGGCTCCATCCAAGGCTGGAGCCTCTAGTTCTGAGATAGTATGAATGTTTGATCTTCTTCTCTTTGCAAGACCCCAAGTATCAAAACTACAAAAATTATAGACTTGTAGGGCTAAAGTACAGGGAGTGTTTTTGGAGGGTCCAAGGAGTGTGTATAGAGGGTACCAGGGAAGGGAAAGGGTATAAAAATGTAAAAAAAGGGTATAAAAATGTATAAAAAGGATATAAAAAGAAAAGACAAAAATCATCAGGCATCACACTCTGAACAAGCCTGTCTTGTGACCCACAGGCATGAGCCTGTGCTTCCCATGCCAGCAGAAAAGGGAAGTGCAGCATGTGTGTAAATAAAGATCCCTCTGTCAGCCTGTTCTCAGTTGTGCTGTTGTGTGTAACACATTTCCTGCCTCTCTCTCGTTGTGTTTTTGCCACACAGGCTATGCCATCAGCGTGAGAAACGCCACGTTCAGCTGGGGAAAGGAGCTCAAGCCAACGTTGAAAGAGTAAGATTTCTCTGTGCAAAGAAAATGCAACATCTACCTGGTTTCTGGCTCCTGGGAGCTCTGTTTGGAGGGTGTCTGGTAAAAAACCGTGTATCACGTGTTTGCATCCCTTCTGCCTTTGAAACATGGAGCTAATCCTAGTGCCTGGTGGTATTGAGGCTGTATAAAACAGGGCTGTGAGGCTTTCACTCCACAGAAACCAGCGTAAAATAGTTACCTATTGAAAGACAGAAGGGCTACATAAATAAATCCCTTACATAGATGTTTTCTCAACTGAAGGACTGGACAAATCAAATTGATCTGATGGATTTTGAGGACAGTTGAGGGGTCTGGGTTTGGGGCTGGGTGTGCCAGCAGTGGGCTGTTCTTTGGACTCACTCCTGTGGCAGTGGAAGGGCCGTCTCCAGACTGCGGGGGCGAATGTTTTGCTCATTTGCCTATTTGAGTGAATACAAACAAAATTTGCCTGGAAGCTTATATTCCTTCTGTTATGCATCAGGATCTGTGTAAACAGATTTTTGGCTTGATTCCATTAGTGAAAGGCACTTAGATGGTGAAGAGTCTGTGTCTCAGTTGTTTCTGTATCAGTTCACCTTCAGGACCTAAAGCAGCACCTTTAAGAGCATAGTGGGGAAAGGATTTTAATTGGTGAAGTCTTGATTTTCTTGTGCTGTTGTGAGCCCTATTTACCAGCACTGGCAACACAGTTTCTAAAGTGGTTTGAGCATTTTTAGATGGGATGTATTCACTCACTCCTTCTGTACAATTGCTCTTGGTTTTAAAATCAAAACCCCAAAATACTTCTGGAAGATTGTCTGCTTTCAGAATGCTTATTAACCCAGTTTGACTTGCTTATTGGATTGATACAACACAGCAAAGAGTCTTAGAAGGATTCTTACCAATCCTACTGCTTTAGCAACCACCAAGATAAATTAATGCTGAGTTTCCATTTGCTTCTCAAGTTCTGGTTACAGCTGGTTGAATGCAAGAAAGGGAGGAGTCCTGGGATGAGAAAACCAGTGAGAAAACCAGTGACCAAGCTTTGCTTGCTCTGTCCAGTCAGGCTGTGACTGTGTATTTCAGCCCTGGTTTAAAGACCCCTGATGTCTTTAGTAAACTAGTGTTTAATTAATTTCCAGCCTGTTTCCTCCACAGTATAAATATGTTGGTCCCCAGTGGTTCTTTGGTTGCCATTGTTGGCCACGTTGGCTGTGGAAAGTCTTCTCTGGTGTCTGCTCTCCTGGGTGAGATGGAAAAGCTGGAAGGAGAAGTGGCTGTGAAGGTTGGTGTTGTTTATGAAACCATTGAACAATGGTAGGGAAATGTGCTGCTTGTGCCTGCCCTTGCTTAGAATGCTCCTCAGGCTCCAGAGGGAGTTCTGGTCGCTCCTCTGGCAGCTCATCTGCCTGCTTGAGTTTTGCCCACTTTTATATGAAATTATTTTCCTGATTTGATCAACAAAACGTTAGCAATGAGCACACGTGTGTATGATATGAATGTGTAGGAACCAGGAGCTAAATGTGTGCTGAGGATCTTACTCAGAGCTGTAAGCATGAATTGCTGCTTGTTTCAAGTCAGAGCTTTTCTCCCTCCTTTTTTTTTTTCCTAGGGTTCTGTTGCTTATGTGCCTCAACAAGCCTGGATCCAGAATGCCACACTGAAAGATAACATTTTGTTTGGCCAAGCTCCTAATGAGGAAAAATACCAGAATGCCCTGGAGGCCTGTGCTTTAAAAGCTGACCTGGAAGTGCTGCCAGGAGGAGATCAAACTGAGATAGGAGAGAAGGTAATTTTTTTGGGTAATTTTTTTTTTTTCCAAGTCAGACCTGCCTGGTGATTCCTCCTCTAGCTAAAGAGAGAGAATACTGTGAAGTCAGCACTTGATTTGATTTGATCTTCACAGTGGCATCTCTGCTCCACAATCAACACCTAAGCATGCAGGACAGTTCTGTGGAAGGCAGTTGTGCTTAAACTTTTTCCTAACTTTAAGGTTGTGTGTATATTGTGATGCAATATTGCACATCCAGCCCTGGAAGATTGGAGCATCCTCTGTTTGTCATGAATTGTAAAGGTGCATCTGCCCAGAATCAGTGAGGGCCTTCCTTTTTTCCTGTAGGGATAAAAAGGGAAGGAACATATGGTTGTGCTTCAAGTGGAAAAAAAAAAATTAGATTATATCCCTTAACACATTTTAATGAGAAACATTTACATCTGTGATTACCAACAAATACATTCTTTTCTCATAGGCCACTGAGTTTGAGCTAGATTTCATGAAATGGGGTGGAGATGTGGATTTGTGTGTAAGATGAAAGATGTGGAAGATGTTCCAGGTGCCGCAGCCCTGCTTTGAAATTTGCATTTTTACATCCCGGTTGACAGTTCCTCTTTTTATAGTTTTGTGTTTTAACAGCTCCCTTTAGGAGCTTATTAAAAAGAGCCTTACTCCATCTCCAGATTGCTGGGTGAGGGGAAAGCTTGGCAGCGAACAGGCAGATCTAGAGGCGTTCTCTGCCTGTCTCCGGGTGGGTTATTCTCTCCAGCATCTCATATTTCAATTTAGCACCCCAGTGCTGGGCTGGGCGGGAGCCAGGAGGAGTCAGAGCTGGTGTGTGACACGTTTTGTCCCCTCCTGTCCCCCTGCAGGGCATCAACCTGTCGGGGGGACAGCGGCAGCGCGTGAGCCTGGCCCGGGCCGTGTACAGCAGCTCGGACATTTTCCTGCTGGACGATCCCCTGTCCGCAGTGGACTCGCACGTGGCCAAGCACATCTTCGACAAAGTCATCGGCCCCGATGGTGTCCTCAAGGGAAAAGTAAGATGGGGTTTAGATCCTCTTAAAAACACACACAACCTCAGGAGCACTGAAGCTCTCTCACCACCCTGATGATTTTTTGCCTTTTTTTATATATACCCTTTTTATATTTTCTGTACCCTTTTATATATTTTCTGTACCCTTTTAATATTTTCTGTACCCTTTTATATATCTTCTGTACCCTTTTTATGTTTTCTGTACCCTTGATACACTCTTTGTACCCTTAGCCTACATGCTTGTAATTTTTGTAGTCTGATTTTCCAGCTCAGTTTTGGGGTTCTGCGAGGCAGGAAAACCAAACATTCACAGCAAGAGGCCAGAGAGCTCTGTGCTATCTCAAAACTCAAAGTTTTAATGTTGTTTGAAACCTCCTCTCTAAAACATGTTTTGTAAACTGGGCTCTAGCCTCATTTGGGGGGGGGTTTCTTTAGAATAGAAAGACATTACTTCATTTATGAAGTTTCTTATGGGAGGATTTTAGACAGATAGGCTAATTTGCAAATTGTATACTCATTATACGGTGTGTGCATCTCCACGCATTCCACCTTTGCAGAGCCGTGCAGCCAGGATCCTATTAAAATACCGAAGTAAAACCCTTCTACCCCTTTAACCATGTCTGCCTCACAATTCTAAGACCAGCCAAAAGGCAGCAACCCAGGCTGTGAGTTCCAGCTCAATCCTGAATTTCCGTGTGGAGCTGGCATCTCAGTGAAATGCTGCGGTCTGGTCAGAACGTGTAGAGGCAGAAACCTGCTCTGTCTTTGGAAATCCCTGCTGTGAGATCTCCCAGAAACAAGGCACGTGCTGGGACTCGCACAGGCTGGTGGCGTTGATTGCTGCTGTTCAGAGGCAGCGCAGCCGGGAAGCTGCACCAGATGCGGGTGATGCAGAAGCCTTTGGCAGCAGCAGCCAACCTGCAGGGGCTTTGCTGCACCTTCCACAGCTGCTGCCAGCTTCTCAGAGCAGCTGAGGGCTCAAAAGGGAAGGAAAATCGGCATAAAGGAAAGAGGGGATGATAATTCAGTGGGGTTCCGTTCATCTACATTTATAGCAGGAGCGCAGCAAGTTCATGTAGTTATTTCCAAGCTCATTTGGCTAACGAGGATGGTGTTATTTCACTGGGAATTTCACCCTGACACACTAATTCACTGCCTGTCTCAAAAATGTGGAGTATCTGGCTTGCTGAGTACTGTCAGTCCCCACAGTGCAACTCAGGGATTTGTGGTTTTTTATTCCTTTTCCCTGTCCAGACCCGAATTCTGGTGACCCATGGCATCAGCTTCCTACCTCAGGTGGACCATATAATTGTCCTGGTAGATGGCAAAATCTCTGAAATGGGATCTTACCAAGACCTTCTGAAACAAAACAAGGCCTTTGCAGAATTCCTGCGGAATTATGCGCTGGATGAAGATATTGAAGAGGACGAACCAACAAGTACAGTATTGCTTTTTCTTAAAACATGTCTTCTCCTACATGTCTTCTGTCAACAAGATTACAGATATTTTCTCTGTAAAGCGTCCCCTGGTTCTTCATGGCAACCTGGCATTTGCCTTTCTGTACTACCGTGAAAATTATTGTCTTTGGCCAGGTCTGTATTACTGAGAAATGTTTTCAAAAATTTCAAATTTTCCTGTGGTTTGTCCTAGAAAAAAAATGAATTCTTGAATCTTATTTTACAATCAGCAGGGTCAAGCTCAGCAGGAAGAGCAGAGTAGGCAAGAACACACTGGGCTTGCTCTGGAAGGGGCTACCGAGGGTCTGGTGTGTTTTCTCTTTAGCCTCACATTGTGATGGGCTAAAGGGATACAATATAAATGCATTTGGCAGCCAACCTGCCTCACGAGATCTTTGCAATTTTGTTGGGAGAGGTGATGCACAGAAGGGATGTGAGGAAAACTTGGGAGGAGTTTATGCACTGTGATTTTCCTGCTGGGGTTTTGTTTTTCGTGACTCCTGCTTTGTGTTTGTATCTTTGCTTTTTCCCCGTGCTCTCTGTGCTTTTCTGTGGGAGAAAATCTGAGGTGTGATCTTGTCTTGCAGTGCTGGAGGAGGAAGAAGTGCTGCTGGCTGAAGACACCCTCAGCATCCACACAGACCTGGCCGATAACGAGCCCGTGACGAACGAGGTCCGCAAGCAGTTTCTGAGGTAAACACGAGGCCCATGCGTTTCTAGTCTGTGTCTGGGGTGAAAAACATCTTTAGATATCAGTCACGTGCTGCTTCTCCATCTGGGCTTTAGTTTCCTCAGCTTCCTCTCATAAATAAATTGGTTTAGTGTCCTTTTGAAAATCAACGTGAAAGAACACTCAAAGAGGATCATTTATCTGACCAAACATCTATTCCTGCAATGCTCTTTTTAATCTGCACTGAACCAATTCCTTAAAGCAGCTCCCTGGTTCTCAGGTAGCACTGCTGTATGTGTTTACCCACTCAACACTGAACTGCTGCCAGGTGTGGGTTAAATAAACCCCTTTCTTTGCACTTTCCCATTGGGAACCTTGGGAATCTTTGTAGGTTTTTATAACCGTACCCATAGGTGCTGTCCAGCCACTGCTGATATGAAAACAGAGAAGCTCAGGGTTTGGTTTAAAATGTCTGCCTTGCCATGAAGCCTTTAAAGGCGTTTCCCAAAGAGCTCAGGCTCTGCCACAACCTTTCTTGGATCCCGTATTTCTGGCATCACTGAACACGCAGAGGGGTGGTGCAAGCACCCACAGCTGTGAGTGAGGCTGGCATGGGAACTCAGTGGAAGAGCTGGGAATAAATCCAGTTCACTGCATCCCAGCCTTGCCTCAGCACTGCCACAATATGCCCTTTTTCTCCTAATGACTCTTTTGTTTTAACTAGGCAACTTAGTGTGGTGTCTTCTGAGGGAGGAGAATGTCCCAACAAAATGTCAACGAAACGAAGAGTCTGTGAGAAGAAGCCAGCAGAGCCTCCTCTGCCAAGAAAAAATGCTAACGAGAAACTTATTCAGGCTGAAACCACTGAAACAGGCACGGTATGGTTTGATTCCCCCCTCCCCTTTTCT
The DNA here is from genome assembly GCA_013400915.1 of Pardalotus punctatus. Classification (NCBI taxonomy): domain Eukaryota; kingdom Metazoa; phylum Chordata; class Aves; order Passeriformes; family Pardalotidae; genus Pardalotus; species Pardalotus punctatus. The sequence continues at coordinate 18,524 of VZTX01002600.1, read as the reverse complement.
ACCTTTTTTTTCCTGTTTGAAGGGAAAAAAAAAAAGTCATTTTTATTTTAACATTTGCTCCAGTTCTGTTAAATGTGTTGTATAAATCACAACTGCAGGCTTTAGGCATTAATCTGGTGGCCACTGATCGTTCAGATTAGGGATTTTGGCCGAGGTTTTGGCACCTAGCTAGAGCTATATACTTAGGGGGGAGAAAAAAAAAGAAAAAAGAATCTTTTCCAGCTCCCTCCACAGTCACCTGATACTGCAGAGCCCTGCACTCCATCAGCCCTGCCTTTGCCTCTCAGAGCTTTCAGCACTGTTGGATTTTAAATTGTTTGGCTGCTGCTGAGTCCAGCTGCAGCTCTGGGTTCCACGAGCCAGCTGCCTCTGGGTGCCAGGGGGGCTGTTCTGCTTCAATATCTGCCACCCCAACTCCAGGGCATCGTGTCCTTGTTAGACACAAAGGGCTGCACTCCTCCTGAGCTGGAACAGGGAAAAAGAGAAAATGGGAACACGAAAGTAAAAGAAAGGGGCAGAAGGGAGCAGCAGAGGGAAGAGGAGTAGGGGAGGTTTGATTTAAAAAAAGCCCCTTTCCTCCACTTCAGAAGGCTCAGAGGGTCCTGTTTAGTCTGATGTACGTGGTCCACGGCACAGACATGCAATTAAGTTTTTCTGTGGATTGTTTTAGCCTTCAAAGTCCCTAATCAACACCACTTGTTCTTTTAATTATTCCTTCTTATGCTTTTTTCTAAGGACTGAGTTTTGTCCTGAGTCTCTTCTCTCTTTTTGCTTCTCTGCCTTTTTGCACTACCTTAGAGACAGCACCTTTACTTATTGCCATAAACATCATCTGTTTATGTTCCTGTTGGGGTGCATTAGCATTTGGTACCTCATTTAAGTTGCTATGAAGACACAGAATGGAGGCATATTCAACACTTTTCCTTAAATAGGCCATTTAAAGTAGTCTTGAGTACGATACGCTTGCCAAGTTGCTTCTTCTGCCTGAAAATCTTGGCTGCTCTTCTTGTTACCCATCTTTTGCTGCTATTTGATCAGCCTCCTTTCCTTTTTTTTTTTTTCCCTCTGGCATCATCTTAAAAACTAAAACCCCACAAAACTAATGAAATACAGATCCTCAATATGGAGGAGAAGAGTATTTCAGAGAAGTTTCTGACTTGTTTTGAAAGCTGTCACCCTGACAGGGAGCTCAGGCAGATGAACCTTTCTCTGTGGTGTGTTAGAGTTTGGGCAGTTTTGAGTTAGAGTGGAGTCAAGGTGTTAAAGTTCTGTCAGCAGTTCCTCTGACAAAGAATTTTTCTTTCTCTTAATTCTCTCTAAACTCCTGCTTGTGTGAGTCGCACAAAGCAGCCTTGCTGTGTGATTTTGCAGGTGAAGCTCGCGGTGTTCTGGCAGTACATGAAGGCTGTCAGCCCTGTCATTTCTCTGGTGATCTGTTTCCTGTATTGCTGCCAAAATGCTGCTGCCATTGGGGCCAACGTGTGGCTCAGTGACTGGACCAACGAGCCGGTGGTGAACGGGACTCAGCACAACACAGCCATGAGGATCGGGGTCTACGCTGCCCTGGGCCTCTTGCAAGGTGAGGGCAGATAAATCATCTCCCAGTGTTTAGAAAAGAGATATTAGCTCAGGAAGCCGTGGCACTGGTTTCCAGTGGTCCAAAAGGATGGTAGGGTTGGATTATGTATTGACAGGAATTATTCACTGTGCTGGTGGTGAGGCCCTGGCACAGGGTGCCCAGAGAAGCTGTGGTTGCCCCATCCCTGGAAGTATCCAAGGCCAGGTGGGATGGAGCTTTGAGCAACCAGATGGAGTTCCAACCCAGTGGGATTGGAATGGGGTGGTCTTTAAGGTCCCTTCTAACCCAAATGATTCTGTCATTGTATGAAAATTGTCCTCCAGCTCCTATCCTAAGCACAGGAACTCACGTAACCTGGAGCTACAAAGTCTGAGCTCAGCCCAACACTTCTGATTTTGATGTGAAGCCCTTGGAGGGGGTTGAACAGGTGACATGGAAGCTTGAGAGAGGCAAGCTGGAAAGAAAGCATGAAAACTTCAGTGCAGAAGGGGATGAGAGGTTGGGGTGAAGTTGTAAGCATTAGGACTTGCAGAAAACAGCGAGAAGAGGGTTGTGTGTCTGTTTTCCATGGACAGGATGGTGAATCCTGCAGATGTTCCCGTGCCTTAGGCAGGAGTGGATGCATGGGAAGAGAAGGGTGGGCAGGGAATAAAGTGAAGCAAAACAAGCTTGGAGCGCAACAGGAGCTGCCAGAAGGGTCAGGGAGCTGTGAATTGTGGCCATCACACCTCTCCTCCTCCCCTGCCAGGGCTCATCGTGCTGATCTGCTCCTTCACCCTGGCCATGGGGGGCATCAACGCCGCCCGCACCCTGCACGCGGCGCTGCTGGAGAACAAATTCCACACCCCGCAATCCTTCTACGACACCACCCCCACGGGGCGCATCATCAACCGCTTCTCCAAGGACATTTACATCATCGACGAGGTCATCCCGCCCACCATCCTCATGTTCCTGGGGACGTTCTTCACCTCCTTGTCCACCATGATCGTCATCATAGCCAGCACCCCGCTCTTTGCCGTGGTTATCGTCCCGCTGGCAATTCTCTACTTCTTTGTTCAGGTAACTGGAAAAATGTCTGACTGCTATGGCAATTAATTCCATTCCTTTTCTTTGTAGGAGAAATGGCATTGATTTGGGGGGAAAATGGGGATATCTGAAGTAGCTATGTGTTTATGTAAACAAAACATTATTTATTTTTCTCAGAAATGTCCTGTGAGATGTGGCCATGGAATAAATAGACATAACCTTTTTTGGGTTTTAAGTAATAAAAAATAAATCTTCTGCTCAGGTCAGAGCTGCAGTGCATGTCAATATATTAAAGTGTGTACATATTTGACATACTGATAAATTTTTAAGGTAGTGAGGAGCTAAAATGTTGCAAATACAAAGCATCAATTTTATTTATTTTTGAGCAACAATCAAGCTTATTTTACAGATTGTAAATAGACCTCTGATAATGGAGGTGCAAATGCACATTTATTTTCTTGGAAAATGAGGCTCCTACAAATTGATCCATTCTTCTAGGTTACGTTAATTAAATTTAAAGAGACACAGATAAATTCAGTCTATAGACATTTCAGTTACCCAATGCTCTTTTGTGGAATGATATAAAGGTAATTTTCAATGATATTCTTCTTAATTATAGACAATATTTCAGAGAGCTGAAGTGCATTAGCAGCAATCTCCTTTAAATCCTCAACCTAAGAAATTCTTCACTGTTAATTAAAAGTGAAAGTATTTAATGAACCTTCCAATTTTCTGTGAAAAATGGCAGCGGTTCTACGTTGCGACCTCCCGCCAGCTGAAGCGCCTGGAGTCCGTGAGCAGATCCCCCATCTACTCCCACTTCTCAGAGACTGTGTCAGGGGCCAGTGTCATCAGAGCCTACAGGAGGGTGAAGGCCTTCGTGGACATCAGTGACCAGAAGGTGGATGAAAATCAGAAGAGTTACTACCCTGGCATAGTGTCGAACAGGTAAAACATCATTTCTTGTTTCCACGTGGATAACCCTGCTTGCAAAACTGGTCCCGAGCAACCTTTTCCCGCTCTGCTTACCCCTGCCTTCTTTGCAGGTGGCTGGGCATCCGAGTTGAGTTTGTGGGGAACTGCATTGTCCTTTTTGCTGCCCTTTTCGCTGTGATTGGGAGGAACAGCCTGAATGCTGGCCTGGTGGGACTGTCAGTGTCCTACGCATTACAGGTACGTGTGACAGCTTTATTGGTGGGTTTGTATTTTTGTAGACGATGTGGATATATTAGCAATAATTTAAATGCTTGCTAAAGCTGGAGTTAATCAGGAAATAATTAAAATGAGTTGTGGGATGTCTGGAAAATAGAGATTTACACTGAGTGCTGAAACCATAAGCAAGCTCACATGAAGTGTCTGCTGCTGTTGTTGTTGTTATTATTTTTATTATAACTGTTGTGCCTCTGGGGGTGACATTTTGTTCCTTGTCTTCCCCAAGGTGACCTTGTCTCTGAATTGGATGGTCCGAATGACTTCTGAACTTGAAACCAACATTGTGGCTGTGGAAAGAATAAAAGAGTATTCAGAAACTGAAACAGAGGTCAGCTGCCACGAGTCCAGCATGCTCAGCAACAAGCTGAAAATTTTAATGCACACATTTACATGGTCTTTCTTCAGGCTCTTGAGAGATGGTTCCTGCTCTGAGAGTTATCGTTTAACCTGAACAAATGTCACGCTCTGAACTGTAATTTATGCTATCACAGCTCCAAATTATTATTGCCATCATGCAGCCTGTGCTTAGCATCTCATTTTCTGCTGCTGCGAGTGGCTATAGCACAGGAGATGAGTTTCATATCAGAATATTGGTCCCTTTGGGTTTGGAGTGTTTGAGGCACAACCTTACCTGTGTGGCTGGTGCCATGGTCCTGCTCGTGAGCAGAGCTGCAGTACAATTATCAGGCCTTGCACATGTTTTCAACAGTATTTCTGTTTAATCAGCTTAATCAGTCCTCACCTCCCACGAGAGAGCATCTCTAGGAATGCTGTACTGCTAACCCAGGAAAATCATCCAATTGCCTGCCTTTGCTGCCAGAGACTTTTGAAGGTGGCAGGTCGAGCTGTGCCAGGAAAGCTGCTGCTCTCTGGACGCTGTGCCTTGTTAGCCCTGTGTACATACTCAGAATTAGGAAATGGAGGAGAGCTGCAGTGAACGGTTCTGCAGATCAAATATTTAACCTGGAAGGAGAAGGGTAGCCTAGACAAGATGTGTGATATGTGTTATAAACCAGAGCTTGAGCTGGCAGGAAATTGGCAGTGTTCTATTAAAGTTGGTGGACAAACATTCATATTCATTGAGGATTTGTCTCTCTGTGCTCAGTTTTTTCCCTGTAAACTTCACAAGAAGACAAATGTGTGGATACTTACAAACCCATGTTTTTCCCCTGTTATTATAAGTTTATTTGATCGTGGAGATTTGGTTTATCAGATAAAATGGTTTTATCTGAGTTTGAATTATTTTTTCTCAAACCTCTGTGAGGCATTTCTGACTTGTGTTTTCCTCAGGCTCCCTGGACCATTGAGGGCAAAAGTCCCCCAGAAGACTGGCCATCCAAGGGAGAGCTGGAGTTTGTGAATTACTCTGTGAGATACAGGAAGGGCCTGGATCTGGTGCTGAAGGGTCTGAACCTCCAAGTGCACGGTGGGGAAAAGGTGAGTTACCATCTGAAGGTCTTGGCTAGAACTTTGCTCTGGGCCAACTGTGGAGTAGAGGAAAGGGTTTAACAGGGACACTGACCCCAGTGCAGGAGCCAGCAGTGACAGCTGAGCTGTCCCTGTGCCAGCATCCTCCTGCCTGGAAGCAGTAGGGTGAATTGCATGGGACTTTCTGGACTTCCCCAGTTCATTTGGCTCCCATACACCATGTAGGAGGCACCAGCACAAGTGACAAAAATTCAGTGACAAGAATGCTTTTCTGAAGCAGTGCAGATGGGAGAAGGAATTCCAGCTTTTTCTGCTTTCTGGCTTTCCCTGTGAAATTCTGGCGTGGAAGGAAATGGCATTCTTTGATTCCTTAATCAGGAAATTGTCTTTATTCTGGGAAGTTCATTTCTTCGTGCTTTGATGGAAAGTTCTGGGATTTGCCTGCTGGTGAAAGAACAATTAGCATAGGAAAGTCCTTCCCTGAACAGGCTGTTGGTAAAAAAGTGAATTACTCTTATTCTGAGCAGACAGGATGACAGCAGCCTTCTGGCATGGAGATACATGTACTTACCTTGAAGTAGGAATTACCCTTAAAAAGCCTTTTTTTCTTGGTCCTTGAGTGACTGGATCTACCATGGGTGCTCCAAATCACCCAAAGTTATGTAGGATAGCTCTAGGCCTGTGTTATTTATGATATTTATGTTGTGATATTTATATGGAGTATCATAACACTTACAGGAATGGCCATGAGTATATTACAGTGTATGGCCCAGGGTTTCTAGGGAAGGATGGTAAATCTTTCTTAGATTCAGATCTTGTGTCAGACCTCTTGGAGGAAACTTGGAGGGTTGTTTGGGAGGTTTTTTGTTGGGTTTTGTTTTCTTCTTAACTATATGCTTTGTTGTTAAACCTGCAATTTGTTGTAGATTGGAATTGTTGGCAGAACCGGAGCAGGGAAGTCCTCCATGACGCTCTGTCTCTTTAGGATCCTGGAAGCTGTAAAAGGAGAAATTAAAATTGATGGTGTGAAAATTTCAGAAATTGGTCTCCATGACCTTCGATCAAGGCTAACAATTATTCCTCAGGTACTGTTCCTGTGTGTCACAATAAAGGAACGTTTTCTAGCAGCTTAACAAACCATAAATAATGGTTTATCCAAAGAGGAAAATGTTTTGTTACACTCAGAAAATTGTTTCAGAAAAACAAACTATTCATACTTTAACTGGTCCCATCCTGCCACCTTATAAGCTGGGTGATGAAACAGGATTTAGGAGAAACCATCTTTAGAGCTTGAAGTTGAGTTTGAACTGTGTATAATACATCATTTTTTTGGAGAGGATGGAACTGGCAGGTGGCCTAACTGCAGTGCAGCAACTCATAGTATTTGTACTTAAAACAGCTAAAGCACTTGTCTAATGCAAATTGGGTTTATATGCAGGATCCTGTTCTCTTTTCGGGAACACTGAGGATGAACCTGGATCCATTTAACAAATACTCAGATGAAGAAATATGGAAAGCTCTTGAACTGTCTCACCTGAAGAGGTTTGTCAGCAGTCAGCCATCCATGTTGGACTACGAGTGCTCCGAGGGTGGAGAGAATCTCAGGTAAGGAATGCTTGGACCAGGACATCCACTGAGCTGTCATTCAGCTGTGGGAGTGACACCTGAGCACAGGCTGACCCTGGGCTGTCATGCCTGGAATGGTTCAGCCACCTATTTCTGTTCCAAGAGAGCCACCAAGGTTCTAACACTCGCCTCCTGTTGTGCCTCTGCCGCAAATGATCTGATTCTTCTCCCAAGCCCAAATCGCATCTTGTCAGAAGGAAGTTTCAGGATGACAGGGTATTAAGGATGGGCAGTCCCTTTAAATACATTTTGTTAGGAAGGGAAATGCCATGATAACATAACTTCTGTGCTGAGTAAGAGCCCTCTGCCTAGCAGACACTTTAGCAATGTTTATTTTCCATTATTATTTGGAAGACCCATTAAGACATGACTGGGGATGATAAAATGCCATGTTTTGATATGCTTCATTGGCTTCTGAGGCTGTGGTGTCAGCAGATTATGTTTGTGATGAATGTTTGGCTCCCTCCTCATCCTGCAGACACTCTGAGACTGAGTCTGGGCTGTGCTTATGGCAGGGGAGGAAGTCTGGGTTGCCCAGATAGATGTATATATATTTAATTTTTTTATGGTAGAAAGGATTTGAAGCCTCATAACATTTTTTTTCCTTTTTTTTTTCTTTTTTTTTTCCCCCTGAGTTTGCATATGCTCAATTTTGTGAGTGTTTCTGAAAGCTGGGGCAGAAATGTCATCACCATTAGCTGCCCTGGCTTTTTTCACAGTGATAAAAGGCACATTTGGTGGCTCTGCCAGCACAGGGTTAGGCAGTCAGTGATGCTGTCACTGTTAGTCTTGGCATGCTGCAGCCCATGTGTGTGTGTGTGTGAGCTCCAGGCTGCTTGTGAAATATTCCGGGGATTTTTGGGAACCTCCCGCTGAGCAGGAGTGGCTGTGAGCAGTGGGAAGCTGGGGGCAGTGAAAAGCTGTCTGTTCTGCAGCGTTGGCCAGAGGCAGCTCGTGTGCCTGGCCAGAGCTCTCCTGCGCAAGAGCAGGATCCTGATCCTGGACGAAGCCACGGCTGCCATCGACCTGGAGACGGACGATCTGATCCAGATGACCATTCGGACACAGTTCGAGGACTGCACGGTGCTGACCATCGCACACAGGCTCAACACCATCATGGATTACACCAGGTAAAACCTCTGAGTGGTGCCTGGGGGGCACGCTGGGTTTGCTGGGGTTGTGAAGCAGCACCTGGAGGGGTCTGGTTTGTCTCTAGACATGGACACTGATGCTCCTGTCAGGCAGGATGTAAGCAATGGCGTTTAAACCATATAATCCTAGATTATCCAACCCTGACTTTGCCTCTGCTGGCATAAGAAACAGGTTCTGCATTCAGTAGCCAGAGCTGTGCAGGGGACACTGCCCAGGGCACTGCTGGCACTGTCAGGAAGCTCATGGAGCCTTGTCAAACCAGCAGCTGCTGTAACTTCTTCACTAACAGCATGTCATGTTAATTACTTGAAAATATATTAGTATTCTTCGTGAGCTTTTAACTCCTTGGCTTTCTGGAACTATAGTTTCCATTCCAGATGCTTTTTTTCCCTCTTACTGCCCCTGGCAGGCAGTGACTGCCCTGTACCTTTTTTTAGTCAAGCAGCAGCTCAGAATATTTATCATCTGTCATGTTTTAACATGTGAAAATAATTGAGGAAAACAAAGGCAAGGCAAAGATGAGAGCAGTTTGCTTTGTGACACAAACAGGTACCACGTTCCTTGCAGGGAATTCTCTGACACAGCTTCCCACCATCACCATCTTTTGTTTTGCACAGGGTTCTTGTTCTCGACAACGGGACCATAGCTGAATTTGACACACCTGCGAACCTTATAGCAGCAAAAGGTATTTTCTACAGCATGGCCAAAGATGCTGGACTGGCTTGAAGAGAAGACCCCTTGGGGTTTTGGTTTGGTGTTTTTTTAATATTACTGACTTGCCACAAAAGTGACTTGTGAATGTACTGTAATTTACAAAACAATTTTTGTAGTAGACGCAACTTGTGATATGTGAACAAAGTATTTTGCAATTACAAGGACCAGAAAGTGAATTTTATATTTTTAAATATTTTCTATATACATAAAGTATTTTATTATATACTTTTTTCCCAAAGAAGGACAAACATTCTGCCAAGAAGTTGTATGTACCACAGGGCAATTATGTACTGCATTCAGGTTTGTAATTAGTAAATTATATTAATGGTACAAAATACACCTGGTTTGTGTGTTTTCTCTGTAAGGATTCGTAGGATTTGAAGTGGAAAGACAGGCCCAGCTAAGCTGTGACTCAGCTGAATAATAGTGAAACACGGTGTAATCCCTGAGTGGTTCCAACCTATTCCTTTCAATATTTCCCTCAGGAGGAGGGAGTCCTGGGAACTTTGGGATCCCTGCAACTTTGGAATTATAAAATTCCTCTTCAGCAAAAGAAATAATGTGTATTTAAAGCTAAACCTACAAATGGCTTCATGTAAAACATTAACTACACAGGTTTTTTTCCAATTCAGTAGATGCCACACAAGCCCACAGGGATGATTGGCACAGAAGTATCAGAATTTTGCTGAATGTCTTTGGATAGGAAGTCACTCTGAGTAAGTCTCCACTCAAGCTGAATGTGCATGCTGAGCAGGTGTGTATTTAGTTTATCTTGTACCTAGTCACCTGAAAAAATGGGTGATTTGTTTCGCAGAAATAACTATCTAGTTTATTATTGATAACCAGGCCTCCTCCGATAAAAGAAGTTTTCAAGCAGCATTTGCTGCTGGAATCTGCTAGAAACTCTTTTGCTTCAGTTGTTTGCTTCTTACAGTAAGCACTCCAGAAAACCACCCAGCAAGAAAAGGTTCCTATGTTTTACCAGAAGGAAAGTGCAGAAAAACTTTGAGAAGACAAAAATAATCATTTATTAATTCTTATAAATTACTTCTTAAATAGAAACACGAATCTCCAGCCAAGCATTTATTAGGCATTAACATTTCATGTGGCAGAGCACAAAGTAATGAATTATTTATCACATACAGAATGTAGTGGTTATACACTGATGGGATTGGGGAGTGTTAATAGTATCTTCCTGGTATAAACTGCAAAAGGTATAAAAATATTCCTGGGAATGCATAGATAGGGATCAGTATCTGGGCAAGGTTGCTGCCCCAACGGCTGAGCTTTTCTCTAGGGGGTCTGACTGGTCAACCCTGAATCCTCCTGCATTCTGCCAATGCCTGAAGCATCCTGTGCTGTGTGCTGAGGACAAGGCAGCAGCAGGGGTGACGTGAGGAACCATGATTTTATTATTGCATTACACAGAACTTAATATTCCACCAGCAATCTGGTATAAAAATCAGATATTGCCAATGACTGGGACTATGTTTGACCTCCGGCACTCTGCAGAAGAGGCTTTTTGGGTGTGACAAAACCTTGTGTATTCACCTGGGGAGACTGAACCTCAGTGTGGTGACTCGGCCCAGAGGAATTGGGGTGTTTGCAGGGATCTGTGACTGACAGCAGGTTGGGAGCTCCCTCTGCTGTGCTCAGTCCCTGCGCTCAGAGCGCTTCCAGAGCTGCAGGCAGGAGCTCGGGGCGCTCTGGGGACAGTCCCTGTGGAGTGGCAGTGACAGAGGCGGTGACACAGGCAGGGACACAGGTGGCTGCTGTCCCTCACCTGCTGCAGCCCCCGCACAGGTGGAGGCTGTGCTTGGTCCCCAGGCACAGGACTCAGCCCAGGACTGCCCCAGCAGCCCCACGGACACTGCTCAGGCTCTGAACAGACAAATCCCTTTGGCAGCTGCAGTTTCCAAACAAACTGGGGAGAAGGAGGAGAAGATGAAACAGGAAAATTCAACCCGGTTTGGTACCTTCTGTTTGTCTGTTACATCTTATACTTTAACTTTTTATTAGTTCATCTAATCCACAGCACCTGCTTTTCACTTGGGCTACCAGCGTAGAACTCCTCAAATGCACGTGACTAAATACTAAAATCCAAAAAAAAAAAAAAAAAACCAAAAAAGATAAAATCCAGCTCTTAAATACTTTTAAATTTCTTTATTCCAGAATTTCACAGCAAAGTAGTCAAATTCTGAATTTTAAGTAACTGTAAGTGATTTTTTTTTTTCAGTAAACAACATGGGTAAACACAAGTCGCAGGGAAAAAAAGAAAATACATTGCATAGGAACATCAAGATTGGGTATCAGCCCAGAAAACCCTGGGCACTTCACTAGTTTCTTTTTACACAGGCAACTTTATAGGTTCAAGATGCAATTTTTCTCAGGAACGTAGAGGTCAAAGGAAAATAAAATTACACTTTTTGTGCTTTTAACGGAGGAATTTAAAGCAGCATTGAAGAAATGTCAATACAGTAACAAAAATAGTATTTTAAATTGCACGTGTCAATACATGTCAATTGCACATGTATATACTGACAGACAACAACAAAAGGGGTTTTGGCTGAGAGCATATTTATTATTTGGATAATTACTATCACTTTTATTTTCAACCTGAGAAATAGGGAATAGTGTAAACAGGGATTAAGAAATCACAGGTAATAAGTCACTTGATAGGATTTAAACTTGACATAGTTTTGTGCTTCCACAGATTTAAACCCTTCTGGTTTCTTTTCCTTTTAACTAAGATAGGACTTAATAAACATGGTCTAAAAAGAGAATATTAATGGTAATGGACTCAGTACAAATATTAAATGGGCTTCATGGCAGGTTCTTTAGCTTGAGTACCTCTGCTATTTTATAGCAAACAAATTATTAGAACAGCTTAAGGTAAGCCTTTCCCTGAGAGCTGCTAACTCTGCAGTATTTTAAGATTATCTTTTTGTAAAGAAGTGTTGCATTAACAGATAGTCCTACCTATACTTCCTGTGCATTGAGCTACTTTCATACCAGACTCACTATTCTTAGATTAACTAGAAGCAGTAACTGTGCATAACCACTTTAGTTTATTTCAAGGTCAACAAAATATATTTTTTCACATCATTAGCCCTTATAGATACTGTATTTCAAATGCAATTGTATAACCAGAGATACAAATCTTTTGTTCTATTCCTTAATTAGTATGTAAGTTCTGATGCCTTCTTGTTATATCCACTCTGTTCAGAAAGTGTTGGGACTCTGAAAAGTAAGTTTTTATCGCTTACTGTTAGAACAAGCTCCAGTTCTTGGAAATCCTGTAGCCTTGCAACATCCTTGTCCTTTAAACAAATACAATAAGGAGTTAGGTGATAGTTGTCTGTTAATTTTGCAGAGGTAAGTTAAAATAGTAAGCTCATACTAACACGAGGTTTGTATTCATAAATATGGCAGTTCTTTACAGGGAACTGGAAAGCAGATACCCTGTTGTATCTTGTATTTATTCTGGGGTCTTATTCCACTACTTTAAATCTATTTCTAGAAGGAACGCAAACACTGATGGTGAGTGCAAGTGATTAGTGGAATTACACTTGTCAAGATCTACTGCATGCCACCCAAATCCTCTTTTTTTTTTTTCCCCTTGCTAATTCTTGGCAGCTGATGAATTGATTCTTGCACCTACCCAAGAAGGTTCAGCATGTGGCTTCCTCCAGAGTGACCCAGCAAGGCCAGCTCTGAGCCCCTGCAGCAGTGCTCTGCTGCCAGGAGCAGTAAACAGAATCAGGTTTGTGTCACTGCAGGGAACAGTAGGTGTCCTGCAGTCATACCAGAGAGCCTGAAGCGGTTAGAGATTAAAATAAAAAGTTATTTCAGCCATAACTAAAGTTGGAAAGTGACAGAATTGCTTATGTCTTTTTTTCTCCACTTCTTGACTAACACAGAGTAAGTCATCCTGTAGTCAGTGAAGATGCAGCACAGTGAAGTCTATTAATCTATTCCTAATCAGATTTGCCCTACCAGTGACGCCAACAATGCCCTACAAGGATTTGAGAGTGAAAGAAAGGTCAGTGGTGAGCTGGGACAACAGGTCAGCAGGTCCCTTCTCTGCTGGCTGCAGGGTAAATGTCTCTGAAGGAAGGACAGTTATGCTCAGTCCTGCACACAAAGAAACCCTGAAACACCTCTGTTTTTGCAAGGACTGCAGCCAGGCCTTGCTGAACTCCCAGAGCTTGAGCTCTGCAGGCCATTTAAATGCTGATGGGAGCTCACAGGGCTGTGGTGCTGCACTGAATTTTACAATGGAGTCATAAAATCAGATATTAACTGGGTTCAGCACCAAATGGTTATGAAAGAACGTGATCAAGAAATATGAGAACCTTTTTACTTAAGAAATCCCAAACAACTGCTGAGTGTTGCAAGTTGAAGGGACATTTTTCACGTTTGATTTGGGGTTTTTTTGGATTTTTTTCCCAACATGGGCCTCTGCAGGTGACCAACAAATTATTGCTTTATAGCAGTAACCTAAAAATCTCTTACTGCACTTCCAAAAGTAGAATTCTTACCTTTCTTAACATTGTATTTGGTAATTTCCTGATCTTCTGGACGTGCTCGGGGTTCACACCCAGCTCACGGCAACTCACTCGGAGCAGCTCCTTGTAGGTCAGTTCTTGTCTGTCCAGTTCAATTTCAATGAAGTCATTTTCTCTAAGATTAGGGTTTTGTATTCTCACTTTAAGCACCAGTTCTATTAGAAATAAGAAGGCACATTAATAGGCAGAGGTATAAAGCAATTGGAAAGGATATCGCTGTAACAACTTCCAAATATTTCTATGTTCTATTAACCTTGTTTTTGTCACTGGTAACAATACTTGAATCCTCAGAAAGCAAAACCTGTCATTGTATGACCACAGTTTTCACTAGGTTTATTTTCATCAACCTATATGAAAAAATCATAGCAAATGTAATGCAATAGATGTGTGCATGTCTGAACCATTGCATGAATATTCATTTTAATTGACTTAAGCTGATTTAACAGTAGCTTATACTGGTTACCAGTTTCCTGAGCAATCCAAGATTGCTTTTATTGTTATTTCTAACTCTTATCAGTTCAATTCTCATTGCTAACCCATGGTATCAGAATGCCTTTTAATCCAAGAATGAAATTCTGAATGGAAACTGGAATTCCAGTTTTTTCTCTCTGGGTAAACAAAGTTTCCCTGCAGAACTGGCAGATCCTGGAACAGCTCAGTGCAGACTGAGCCATATGAGGTTCTTTTGAGTTCACTGCCTGCTTGCTCATGATCTGTGCTTGCAGCCTGGACTATGCTATTTAGAGAATTAGATTACCCTGGTGTCTGTATGCTTTTATAGCAATTGAGACAAACAGCAAATGTTTACATCAATATTTTAATAACAGTTTCAGCAGAAACAGGATATCTGCCTACTTCATTCCCCTCAAATGTTTCCTGAATGCCTAAGCATGGGAACCTCAAAGTCTCTGGAAACAGGTCTGCACTGCCCAAGGTGACAAAAGATCAAAACAAAGCCAGAGGAGAATTTTGGTGTTACCTTGCATGTTGAGTGGAAAAGCTCCTGTGAAGAAAACGGGCTGAAAGGCTGGCACAGGCCCCACGCAGGAGCCGTTCCCTTGCTGGGGCAGGGACTGGTTGGATCCTGCTGGCAAAGAGGGGTTTCTGCCCCAAGACACGGAGCCCTGGTAAACAGGAGCTCTCTGCAGGACAGGATTTGGGTGTGGTGGCCCAGCAGAACCTCGGAGGAGGGCTGGGATGTCCCCATTGGGAGCCGCCTCAGGAGCAGCATTCCCGAGCTGTAACGGTGCTCGTCTGGAGGGGTCCGAGTCAGGTACAGGTGCACAGCTGGTGTCTTGTGGATCCAAGTGTGAGAGATTCCCATTCAGGGCAGGATCTGGGATACTGCTGCTCGAGGTGTTGTAAACATACGGGAAAGGTGGGTTAGCCAGGTAATTGGGGATGATGGGCAGATCTGAATCTTGCTTTAAGTCTGGGAGCTCATCATCTTCCACTGTAAAATAAACAAAACAACATTCTCCAAGGCTGCTTTTGGGTTTTTTTCTTCTTTTTCATACACAGAGGGAGTAGAGTTAAAAGTATCAAAGGTTAAAAGATTAATTAGGAAGCACCATGTCTTTTTTTCTACAATAAACAACACTCAGGTGTTGCCATACGAACACAAAAGCTGAGTCTGATTCTGACAATTCCGGGGGTGCTAATTCCTTCTAAACACTGCAGTACTTCTGTTTTGGTTTGTTTTAATCTGTAGCAGCACGTTGTAACACGGTCTCTGGTGGAATAATGCTGTCATCTTCAAAATGTATCAGGCAACGAAAAACAAAGGGTCGTATGTTGTTTGGTATTAGGGCAGGGGATAAAGGGAAGAGAACATGCAGTACTGGGAGAGCTGCAGCATTACCCATTCAACAGCTGGGAGAGACAACAATGAAAACAAAACCAGACACGGGAGTACAAAGGGGAGACAAGAGGTTGTTAATCGACCGCATTTCAAATTACTTATCACCTCCAGCAGCAAAGCCTGCTCTGCTCCAGCAGTTACAAAGCACGATAGAGATGCTCTAGCAATGTCCTTTAACAAGCTGTTTATCTGGGCTGCTAATTTTCAATTTAGCCAACACAGAACATCAGGAAAATTAGGTGTTGTTCATACAAGAGCTTCCTACAAATTCGAGAGATTTCTCTCCTGCTGTCCTTCTGAAAACTGGAAGCTGTATCTTCCTTCCTCAAAATACAGTTTTTCTAAATTTTAAGTTTAGAAAAATGTTTGGCTAGCTGGGTGTGGAATTTATTAGTAATCACCTTTACTTAAACTTCATTCTCTTACCAAGTAAACACTAGAAATCAAGTGCTAATACTAAAATCCAAACACAGTATCTTCCCATGCAAAAGAAAAGTACAGAGCACACATGCTTTGAACACCCTTTTATCAATCTTTGATGATCATATGGCACAGTCACTATATGTTACCTCCCAACATCTTCCTGATCTCTCTCTTGGATGTTAACTGGGCTGGCCTCTCTCCTTTCTTGGTCAGGATGTCCTTGTCAGCCCCGGCGTGCAGCAGATAAGCCACGACCGCCGCGTGGTTCCTCTTGCAGGCCCAGTGCAAACAAGTCCTGCACAGGGAAAACATGAATTCTGTGTAAAATCCTGAGTTATGGCAGGTTCACTTCCACTCCTTCTTGCTGCCTATGAGAGGAACATTATATGCATGTGTGAAATAGGTTTGACTTGCAAACTTCCTTGGAAATCCACACTGGATTTGGAGCCCGCAGTGGCATCTGCTGATGTCGTTGTCTCTTTGCTCTAATGCTCTTTACCACAGTAGTATTTTTAAAGTTCAAGATCTTCTCAATTTATCATTTCTTAGGCTACAGCTTTTCTGGAAAAACAAGTATGAAAAGAAGGTTTGTGTATGATATTTTAATCTTTGAAAGAATCAGCTGTACTTAAAATACTTGTGTGTGTGTGTGCATGTGTGTATGTATATATGTGATCTATTACTGATATCTCCCTAGGATGCTATTTGTACTCTTTAATTAATGCTGCTAGCACAAGGACTTGCACTTTTTGGCAAGTAATTGATGTTTAAAATACTGTAAGTATAGTTTCTAAGCACAATTCTTTGCCCAGCTGCCATTTGCTGCATCAGTAATTTCCCTGCTTTGATCTGCAGACAACTAATTTTCTGCAATCTGTAAGTGATGCACAGAACTAATAACTTTTTAGTGTTTTTAAATTATTATTATTTGCAGTTACTGGCTAGAGAGACATATTAAGGAAACATCCTAAAAGCTGCTTAGAGCTTAGATCTTATTTAGTGTGTGTATTAAGGACTTAAGACTCATATATGTAACTTCCTATACCATTGTACCATTCTTTCCTATCCCAGGTTCTAGTGGTTTTTGACCTTTCTCTAGCTTTTACATTTCAATTCTCTAGCTCCAGCTGAAGGAATCTTCAGAAAAATGAGCATGCTCAAGCTTTCTCCTAGTTTATTTATTTTTTAAGAATTATATAAAATAGAGCAGAGATAAATAAACTTAGAAGAGAAAAAACTTCCAGTTGAAAGTCCAGCTCCAGAAAGTTTTTTCCACTTTGGGTTTTTTGGTTTGGTTTGGTTTGGTTTGGTTTGGTTTGGTTTGGTTTGGTTTGGTTCGGTGGTGGTTTTTTAACAGAAAGAGACTGCAAAGTCAGACTTGCTTTGAGTACAAAATTTGCTGGTTTAGTTTCTAGAGAAGATATGTAAGGCTTAACAGCACAGCCTCATTTTTGATTCATCCTGGCCATTCCACATGGGCTGTGCAGGGAGCTATCATCTACCCAGAGACCAGACACGCATAAAAAATGTAAGTACTCAGCACCTCTAAGCATCAGACACACTAGGAAGCTCACTGAAAAAAATTTAATTGTACAAACAAGCTTAAATAACAGTGAAGATCCATTTATTGCCACGGTTAAAAATTACCAGATCATTATTTTAAAAAATAATTATATTTTATGACAAGCCTTATTTCATTAATTCCAGTTTTAGACGCAGACTCATTTTGATGACAGGCTGCTGTTTATCTCATTCACTAAGATAATTCAATGTCCTATAAATCAGTTATTTTAAATTTTTACAAGCTTTAATTTTAATCACAATTTAAAGTTCAAGTTGTTAAGTGTTCCACGCTTCTCAAAATTGCTGATTGAACTTTCATCTTTAAAAGTCTTGTTCCCTTCCTAATTTTATCTTTCCTATTTTTAATTATAATGTCATAGAATCCCAGGATGGTTTGGGTTGGAAGGAACCGTGAAGTTTATCTCCTTCCACCCCTTACCATGAGCAGGGACGCCTTCCACCAGACCAGACTGATCCCAACCCAACCCAGCATTGAATGTTTCCAGGGATGGAGCAGCCCCAGCTTCTCTGGGCAAACCTGTGCCAGGGCCTCACCACACTCACAGGGAAGAATTTCTTCCTTGTATCTAATCCAAGTCTCTCCTCTTTTAATTTAAAACTGTCCCCCCTTGTCTTACCACTATCTGCCTGTGTAAAAAGTTGTTCTCCCTCTTCTTTATAATTTCAAGCATGAAACAGCACAGTAAATACATGCTGAAATGAACTTGCAGAAGATGCCTGAGCATTTCCTGTAACTCCTCCTTCAAATAACATTATTTGTGTGTGTATGTTCATGTATAGAGTGTTACTTGTGTAAGTATCTATTAGAGGACAGCCTTGGCTTTAATGCCCTCAGGTGAATCTGAATGAGATGCCAAATCCCAAGTGTTTATATATGTTGCTGGAACATGATCCCTGCTTGAAAGTAATTTTCAAACTTGAGTTAATAGTAAATATTTCTGGTTAGGCAAGAACACGTAAAGCCGAGGTTTGTGTTCTGACAGACCACGTTGTCTCAGAATGAAAAAAAATTTAAAAAATCAAACAATATAAAGTAAGCGCACAGTGACCTGGAGAAGGGGCGAACAGGCCAGGAGGTGGGATGGGGACGCCTGTCTGTGACCCCGGTTATCCTCTCTGGAACAGGAACAGCTCCATAGCGGAGCACACGGCGGCGGATCGACCTTCTCCTTCCCCCTCCGCTCACCCCGCCTCGCCTCCCACGTGCGGAGCGAACCGGCGGCAGGCTCCGCACGGCACGGGCCGGGCAGAGCTCCCCGAGAGCCGCGGGCTCGGCGTGGGGCGCCCTTACCATCCGTTGACTTCGTTCTGGGAGTTGAGGCCGACCCCCAGCTCCACGAGCCGCCGCACC